>JAMPIV010015256.1:110000-264205 GCA_024509875.1 Oreohelix idahoensis | reverse complement strand
GTACTGTAAAGGCGAGCGTCCGAATGACTGGTTAGAGCACTGGTCTCTCGTACCAAAGGTGTGGGTTCGATTCGCGGTATCGTCACGCTCCAGTCTACCCATCTGTAAATGAGTACCTGACTTTGTTCTTGAGTTAGGGAAGGAAAATGCAGCAAGGACGGGAGCTGGTCACGCTACATCTCGTTGCTGGACCTAGAAAAGTGAAGTCTCTAACACATCACTTCCCTATGGCAGTATCTGTTATGGAACTGCCTTTACCTTGACTATACAAGCCCTGAGTGGTTTCCGGAGGTCTCGTAGCAGAAGAAGAAAGAATAATATTACTTCTCCGTATAGTTATTCGTAAAGAGCAAATAATATGAGGTTATTTATATGACTGACGATCTCATCATGAAAACATGTGCTATATAAACTATTACTGCAAGCAGGATGTTCTTTGGCGTAGGCTTCTTGCAAGATAGCTAACTGTAGATATTTATTTCCTTGCGGGTTTTGCCTTCTTGTGCCGAAGCATGTTTCTTTCAACCGAGACTTAAGTCCGTTGGCTATATCGGAGAGAAATTCGCCATTCAAAAATAAGCGAATTCTGCTAATTGAAGTGCAGTGTTGATAGATACTTAAATCCTGAAAAGGAGTAATAATGTATATTTGTTAGCATGATATAGCTTTCACAGCGGATTGATCTACCGCTTGCTTGTCACATTGATCAAAGAAACAACAATTAAAAGTCTGTTGTACCAATATACGCCGCTAGGTGTGACGGAACAACGGACGATTTCTTGTTGCCCTAATGACGCCGCAAGGTGTTATGGCCGAAGACTGCTTAGTCGGTCGGCGGTCAAAGGAATAATAATAATAAAAATAAATGATATAGCTTTGAAAACGCTTCCTGTACTTCTTCAGTATTCAGCGAACGCCGGCTAGAAGAAACCAAAGCTGGAGATGTGGCTTCATGCACAGTGTGAAGAGCTGTGGCGATATACAGATATCGTTCGTGCGTGACGAATGTGTTGCCTTGACTAATCATCTTCACCATCATCATCACTTTCCTTTTTCACTAATTATGGATTATGGAGCTACCACTGTAGCTGGTCCCCCTTGTAGGAAGCCGGAACCAAGTATTCACTTGCTCTTACAGTGGTCGTTTCTGTTACAATTTGTTTTATGTGATGAGTTTGCCAACCTCGGTCTTGTGTGACATGCCCGAAGATCATATCCCTATTCTGTCTTTCTCTTATCAGAGACCTTCTGGAACTAGATTCACCTTGGCTAAATGTTTGACAATATTTCTTCAAAAATGTGTTTATATCTGTCTATCTTTCTCTCCGGGTATCTTAAGCCGTAATATTAGGAATAAGCAAACGACAGGACGAATACATACAGTCAGATAGCTGTCCTTTTCAGGATCAGCCCTTTTTGAAGGGATAACATCAGTTTAACGTCGAGTTTTGTTTATTTAAAAAAGTCACAGAGTATACCCCAGCTATAGCCGAAACAGATTGAACAGGGTATCAAAGCTCTATAATATACAACAAAATAAAACATAAAAAGGAAAAGAAAAGGAAGAAAGAACACCGCGTCTTCTTGCTCATCTAATGTTGAATATGTGAGAGGCACCTGATTGATCTACATTCTACAAGCAGCGACACAATTATTCCATGTTCTGCCTCTGAAGACATCGCATGATGTGCGTCCCTCCCAAGCTCTTGAAAGATTCGAGGGTTATCTCAGCGTGTAAGGGAGCTACAAGAACCCTTAAGTTAATAGCAGAACACATCCAGGCCATTATATCGCAGATCTGAGCAAAGTCATTCCGGCTATCAGAAATGTCAGATTCCTGGAATTCTCTGTTCGCGCCGAAAAGCCAAAGCGTTGTTAAATTGAACGAACGGTGAGGAAGAATAATTTAAGGAATAGACCTCGTTACAACCATGCGTGAGAATGGTGTGGGGTCCGGTATAAACAATGTCACATGGAGGAAGGTCGAAACTCTGAGAGGTCTGGCACTGAGAAAGCAACTGTCTTAACACTGTAATAGTGAAATACAAACACTGAGAGGTCTAGCACTGAGAAAGCAACTGTCTTAACACTGTAATAGTGAAATACAAACACTGAGAGGTCTGGCACTGAGAACAAACTGTCTTAACACTGTAATAATGAAATACAAACACTGAGAGGTCTGGCACTGAGAAAGCAACTGTCTTCACACTGTAATAGTGAAATACAAACACTGAGAGGTCTGGCACTGAGAAAGCAACTGTCTTAACACTGTAATAGTGAAATACAAACACTGAGAGGTCTAGCACTGAGAAAGCAACTGTCTTAACACTGTAATAGTGAAATACAAACACTGAGAGGTCTAGCACTGAGAAAGCAACTGTCTTAACACTGTAATAGTGAAATACAAACACAGAGAGGTCTAGCACTGAGAAAACAACTGTCTTAACACTGTAATAGTGAAATACAAACACAGAGAGGTCTAGCACTGAGAAAGCAACTGTCTTAACACTGTAATAGTGAAATACAAACACTGAGAGGTCTGGCACTGAGAAAGCAACTGTCTTAACACTGTAATAGTGAAATACAAACACTGAGAGGTCTGGCACTGAGAAAGCAATTGTCTTAACACTGTAATAGTGAAATACAAACACTGAGAGGTTTGGCACTGAGAAAGCAATTGTCTTAACACTGTAATAGTGAAATACAAACACTGAGAGGTTTGGCACTGAGAAAGCAACTGTCTTCACACTGTAATAATGAAATACAAACACTGAGAGGTCTGGCACTGAGAAAGCAACTGTCTTAACACTGTAATAGTGAAATACAAACACTGAGAGGTTTGGCACTGAGAAAGCAACTGTCTTCACACTGTAATAATGAAATACAAACACTGAGAGGTCTGGCACTGAGAAAGCAACTGTCTTAACACTGTAATAGTGAAATACAAACACTGAGAGGTCTAGCACTGAGAAAGCAACCGTCTTCACACTGTAATAGTGAAATACAAACACTGAGAGGTCTGGCACTGAGAAAGCAACTGTCTTAACACTGTAATAGTGAAATACAAACTCTGAGAGGTCTAGCACTGAGAAAGCAACAGTCTCAACATTGTAATAGTGAAATACAAACACTGCAATTGAAAAGAAAACAATTAATTAAGGAAACATGAGAAAATTAGAGATCGCTAACAAGGTCTTTCATTTTTTTTTTTTAAAAAGGGCAAAAAAGAAAACTTCTGGCTGTCAAATAATTCGGCTGGGACCCAAGACCCATCAAAAGTGAGGAATGCAGTAAGCGACCCATAGCTTGACTGCCTGCGTCAGGGTCAGCGAAACAGAGCTGACCAAGACCCTACTCCACCTCCACTCATCACTGCAGTCTGGCTGAGAGAGTAGGGATCGAAGAGGGAAGGCAAACCCGGTCCCAAAAAATGCCGTGCGGAAGTCGGATGTGTCGGTCGAAAGGCGCAAATACCGCAGCTTCGCTGTAAACTGACACAACGCAACCAACGTCCTTTTCAGGACGAACGAGGAAGAAGAAGAAGAAATAATCGGCTGCGGCCTTCAGAAGAACCACTTCTGTACTGTCTCAGATTTTCTGTCCATCTGTTTGGTCGTTAGACAAAACGTACTATAGATCCTCTTGCCCTCAGGTAATAATAAAATGAAACACAAAACAGTTAACTGCTGCCATTTACAACAAATTAATAGTTATACGTACATAAATGTAAATAAACGACGAACGATATGAAAACTTTACAGAATACAGGCTCTTTTTTGATTATTTAATCTTCAGGAAACGAACACAATATTTAATCTGGATATGCCATGCCGCTCAAGCCAAACAGCCGCCAAATACCTGTTTTTAATCTATGATGTGATTTTTTTTTTAAATCTTAAAAATCGGATTGGTCAAAAAGTTTAAAAGTGAATTATAAATGTGCGAAAATCTTAGGAGCTGATAATTTTTAACGACATTTGAGCTAAATTTATCAGCAAAAATCTAGGAGATTAACGGATGAAGGAATGGGAGAGGGATGTGAGACAGCTGGACTAGGATAAAAGGGGATAGGAAAAATGTGCTAAACATTGAGGAAAAGCAAAGCACACAGAGATGGCATTGTAACCGCAAAGGGTTTCATCACAGCTGACACACACACACATAGCGAAACAGTGAAAAGGATAAGCAGATAAGCAGACAGGTAGAAGTCAAAGACAGGCAGGGTGTTTTCTCTTCAGGTGAAGATCTAATCCAATCCAGGTTACAAAAAAAAAAAAGGACAAATAAGGAATAAAATAAAATACTATTTATCCATTGAGAAAATTATGCTCATGAATTTCAGGGCAGACGGCCAGCTTCTGAATGAAGAACTTTGCTAATAATATCTTCTTGGTTAAAAAAAAAAACACAAGGAAAAAAAAAAGAAGAAGCCAATCAAACTTTACGATTAATCCTGCAAGTCGTATACGCAGAGACCTACGCTGACTTAACGATGGATCCTGAAAATCATATAAACAAACAGATGAGTACACTTAACAGTAGATCTTGCAAATCATATACAGTAGGGCCAAGCTCATACGGCGCATTAGGTTCCAAACCCCCGCTGAAAAGCGTAATTGAGCCATTTTTACGTTGCAAATGCATATAAATTTGTAACAATATGTTTACACTATCATATATTAAGTGCGAGCGTCCGATTGGCAGAGCGGTTAGAGCGCTGGTCTCTCGTGGCAAAGGTGCCGGGTTAGAATCGCGGTACCGAAACGCTCCAGTCCACCCAGCTGTAAATGGGTACCTGACTTGGAGTTAGGGAAGGAAAAGGCAGTGAGGAAGGAAACTGGTCATCCCACCTCTCGATGCTGGACCTAGTATGGGGAAGTCTCTAACACTTCACTCCTCTATGGCAGTATCAGCTATGTAACTACCTGTACCTGTTTTTATATTAAGTGCGCAATAGAGCTAGGCCTAAACAACGATACGAAAGTAAAATACATTTACAGAATTTTTATAACTACTACATTTAGATGCCATTGTAAATAATTTTTAAAAAATATACATAAAATAATAAATTGTAAAAAGTTTGAAAATTTCTAGAATACAGAGAGACGCTGAGCGCACAAATGCTGTAAACGGACTAACATACCTAAAATAAAATGGCGCCCGAAGCCATTTTCGGACTCAGCTGCTGAGCGCGTCGAGTCGAAAAACGCCGAAAAAGCAGAACACGCGCCCAACATAACGAACACGTCTATAATTGAAAACCGCCGTGTTAGCGGAACGCCGAAAAGCGGGGGCCTACTGTACACAAAGAGAGAGAGAGACAGACTTTAACATTAATCCCGCAACTCGTAGACACAAAGAGCTGAGTAGACTTAACGATGGATCTGCAAATCATATACAAGGAGCGAAATGGATTTCACATAAGATCCAGCAAGGAAAGACGGCGACAATGCAACAAAGACACAAGATAAATAGAAGGAAAGGATGAATAGATGGGAACGACAGACTGCATTGTTATTTCCTATCTGGAAGAAGATGAAAAAGACAGAAAGGACCCAGTATATCTGAGTAATGTTGCAATGGAAGCAATTAAACCACGTAAAAATATAACTGATTATATGCAAAAGTATGACATTTTACTATGTTTTCACCAATTATTATTTTTAAAATTAAATAAGTATTCAAATTTCTGTTTTCAAATTTGATTTTAAAATAGCATGCAAGTTATCCTTATCTCCATACACCAATGAGTTAGCTTGTATAAAAACAATTTTTAAATCATAAAATCATCGATGCTTACCGCTCTGGCTACCGTGGAGCCCTCTAACAGCATTACAGCGGAATTTTCTAATATTCATTCTCTGTAGTTTGTTCCAGTTTGAGAACATTATTTTTGGATTATTCAGAGTGTGAAAGATACGATTCCGAATCCATCTTACAGCTCTCTCCAGTTTATTATTACTTGATCCAGAAGTCATCATTGTGCAGCTATCGCTCCCTCTTTTTATTCCCCCTTGTTCCTCAATATCAGATCAGGATCATTAATCTTGTGTTCCCCTTCCCGTAAAGTTTCACACCTCGATTAAACCCGCCGAACCCCGTGGAGCGATGTGCGAACTGAGAAGGTGGAAAAAACACAACAAATTCTTGTTCTAGTGGTTTATCTCCTTATCTCACCCAACGCACTCTGTAAATTCTGTCTGCCGATCTCAGATATTTCACTTGCACACTTTGTAAGAGTATGTGTTACAAAATGGTTACGGTTTCCGCCCTGTTCAAGTCGGTACAATTAACAGGGTGAGCCAAAAGTCCCATACCGTTTTGCTTAAAATATGTGGCTTTAATATATACTTTCGGCTTCTAGGCTTAAAGTACATATTGAAGCCACACAATTTATGCAAAATGGTAAGGGACTTCTGGCTTACCATGTACTTGTAGCGACTTGAACAGAGCGGAAATCGTAATCAAAATATAGCAAAGTGGAGATAATATGTTACTACCTTTCAAGACGCCACCAGACTTGATAGTCACTGATTGCTTTGCCAGTCAGGGGCCAAGGACCAAAGAAAGAAGATGAATATGTACTGGTATGTGTAAATAAAATACACCAAACAATGGCAGAACACTAAAATTATGTATTGATAATTATAACATTATAGAGCAACTCTGGGAAGGTTAAGGCGGCCGGCATGATGCCGACCACATCACCCCTAGTGTGCCGATGGTCAAGAAAATATGAGCCTAACACCATATTCCCAATATGCCTTAAAGGGTGTTGTTACGTACATTTATTACCTAAAAGGGGGTAGTCTTCGGTCCTGCCAAATGTACGCACCAGTCTTAAAATAGTTATATTATTTGTGCGTTCGATTGATTCACGCACTGACGTGCACAATGCAGTGTGAGTTGCTTTGGACGCACGGGTAACCTAGTTAGGAAATTCTGACGTCATGTTTTGAACGGGGCAGTTCGGACCATGTTTATGTCCGATATATATTTTCTTGGATTTATCTGGCAGGTTTGAAGAAGCCATTATTTTGTAATGATATCTACTGGTATTCATGATGAAGCCAATAGTGGAAGTATCAAGTAAGTGTCGCCCCATGTCACATCGAATGTTTATTGAGTTAAATTAAAGTATCAGGCCGCTCCTAGTTTTGGTCTAGCGGGAATTCATCGTAGTATGTCATTCCTAGAATGGACAGACGGAGTCGTTAGCCCTTTTGAATTACCGTAGAGGGAGGATACCTACGAGTAAACGAAGTTAATTGATTTGTATGCTTCACATGTTTTTATATGCCGTCTTTTCGTCAATGCCAAAGTCGTGGCATGGATATAGAGAGGTTAGTCAACACAGAACTCTAACCTGATCGTATTGTTGTGGATGACTTTGTTTGGATTTTATATATATATGCTACCTAAGTATCGTATGGAAAAAGTCTGGAATTGTTACAAGTATGATAAGAAGTATTGCTCCTTGAGAATGAATCCGTTGGCCATAAGATACGTCCTTGAAAGAAGGTCAACGGACTTGACTGCAATACATATGATATGGTAGAGGAAGTGACCCTTAGTCACTTGAATAAGAGGACTTAATTGTTAGAGAATCTTCATGAACTTGAAAAGTAATTATCAACATTTTTGACGTATGACCCTTTTTGCACCTGTAACTATGATCGTCTTGTTCCACTCCGTATGTGTCACGTTAAATAAAATATATGTACAGTCATCACAGACTTGTGTGCTGCCAGTAAGTGACCAGTTAAACACTACTTGTTGGAGTTCGTTTTGAAGAACATTTTCTGACATTTTAGTTCCTTTGCAACCATTCGCGTAATGAAGTTCTTTACCATTAGAATGAACAACCCCAACAGTAAATGGTATGCCAGTGTGGTCTGGAAATAAATAATTTCACAGGAACGTACTCAATCCAAGTATCGGTTGAAAAGAAGATTTGAACTTTCAAGGCGACAACATCTCAAACTTGGAACCTAGTGAATGCTCAAGGTCATCAATGAACCTCCACGTCAAGTTTTACAGTGACTGACTGCCTTGGGATCACCTATTCGTCATTATTACGTGCGAGCTGTTGTTATATACGCAGAGCGAAGTATTTTATCCTCAGACGTACATCCACGGAGACGAGGCACATTGTTTTTTTTTTTTGTTCCGGCACACGCGAGATGAGTATAACGTGCTTTCGTTGTACATTTTATTACTTTTAGCTGTGCCTTCTATAGTTATGTCCATCTTTACATTTTCCATGTTATATGTTATATGTTGTACATTCGTCGTGGGAGGTAGGGAGGTTGATCTGACGAACGAGATCCATCTCGAAGCCAATTCGGGCTCTTCGTCAGACGTTCTGTAGGGCTCAACTTGTAAGTTTCAATTGAGCGATAATTCCGGTCCAAGGCTAGAAACCTTGCCGAAGTTCCGATCGCTAATTGTTCCTTATGATAGTATCTGTTTAGCTGTTTCGTCACGTTTACTTGTTGTTTTTGGTAGTTATTTTTACTCGTATTTAGTTTTATGATGAATTTTGTTTGTATTATGCGTCCGTCTCACCTTTCCTGTCGTTCAGTTTTTTACAAAACCTATGTTTTTTTTACACTGTGTTGTCAAATGTCCTGTTGAGTATCTGATCGTAGTTGTCATCGTAAATTTTTACGATATTCTATTTTAGTTACACATTTCTATTTTTGTTGATTTCTACGATTGTGTTCACTCGTCTTTGATTATCGTGTCTTGACGGTAATGTTTCTATTGTCTTTCACGTTGTTGCTTTCATGACATTTCATTACATAAATTACTGTATTGATTATTAACATATTTCATAACTATATGATAACAAAAGATACCGTTCTAGGACAGGAACGACGAACACTTGTTAAAGTAACAAGGTTAATTAATTTACATTGATTAATTATCATTTTATAAATCAAGAGTATTGTGACTACTTATAAAGCATAATGTATTCACTAGATTATTTCATTAAGCAAGCAAAAGCTCTTCAGATGGCTCCTGATGAAGCAAAAGCATTTGCACTTGCAGAATATAAGAAAGCTCAAGAAATAGAAGCCGAACAGAGAAAGCTAGAAACTTTAAGATTACAAAATTTGAAATTTGAGGCGGAGGAGAATGAGAAACGATTTCAGCGAGAGGCAGAACAGAAACAAAAGGAAATGGAAGAAAGAAGATTAATAGCTGAACAAGCCGCTGAATTAGAAGAGAAACGATTTCAGCGAGAGGCAGAACAGAAGCAAAGGGAGGCTGAAGAAAGACTTAAAATTGAGATGGAAGTTAAACAAAAGGAAATGGAAAATAAACAAAAGGAAATGGAAGAAAGAAGATTAATAGCTGAACAAAATACAAAACGACTTCAGCTTGAGATGGAAGAGAATGATAAAAAACGACAGCATGAACTAAAATTAGCAGAGTCAGAATATGAGAGACTTAGGTTAACTCAGGAAGCTAATTCTCAGAGAACTTTTGAAAGCCAAACTTCATCCAGACATGATCATTTTAAGGAAATTCACCTTAAATTACCTAAATTTAATCCCCCGTCGGATGACGTAATATTTTTCCTAGATAGATTTGAGGCCACTTGTAGGGCTTATAACGTGGATAAAACACTGTATTGCACATATTTATCCAGGTTACTTACTGGGGATGCTTTAGCAGTTTATTATACTACCAGTATTAATGAGAAGAATGATTATAATGCTCTTAGAGCCGCACTTCTGAAGAAATTTCAAATGACAGAAGATGAATACCGATTAAGATTTCGTACATTCGCGGTAGCATAGTGGTTAGTGCACTGGCTTCCTAGCGCAGTGGTCTATGGTTCGATCCCCAGATGAGGCGGAAAAATTTTTAGGCCACAAACGGCTCCTGGGTCGACCCAGCCCCAAATGGGTACCAGAGCTTCTCTGGGAAGGTTAAGGCGGCCGGCGTGATGCCGACCACATCACCCCTCGTGTGCCGACGGTCAAGATAATATGGGCCTAACACCATATTCCCAATATGCCTCAATGGGCGTGTAACGGGTTCCTTTACCTTTACCTTTTTTACATTGCTACCACAATCAAGCAGAAATTTCAGTGATTTTCTGTCACAAATACGACTAACCCTAGAAAGATGGATCGAATTATCCAAAATTGAAAAGTCGTATGAAGGTCTCTTCGATTTACTGATGCGCGATAAGGTACTATCGTCTGTAAATCCTACATTTCTCGCATTTTTACACGAACGGAAACCTTTATCTATGAAAGACTTAGAAGAACATGCAAAAAATTTCTGCACTGCTCACCCAACCATGGAACTAAGTAATGCACAGATTAAGAATGAATTGCCTGTTGCTTTTGCAGCACAACAAAACAATTTTTCACGAAATCGTTCCTTTAGTGCTGACAGGTATGTCAATAAGGGAAATAATTACAATTTTAACAATGATAACTTTTACAAAGGGAAGCAATTTCATCAATCTGCTCCATTTAATGTTTCTTGGAACCAAGCTCACAGATCGCAAGATTTTGGTAACAATAATTTTAAAAATAATCAAGGACATTATAATAAACAAAACTGGAGATCAAGATCTCAGGGTCCGCAAAACAGACAAGGTTCTTGGAATAAAAATTTTAAAGAACATCATAACTTTAATTATACAAATTATCGGACTCATCCAAATTTTAACTCAAGCAGAAACGACAATTATGGCAATTTTAATGCAAATAATCAAAATCGATCGCGTTGTAGAGATAGATCGTCGAGTAATACGGGTAGACATTCTAATGTCGCTTTAAGTGATACACAGGCTAACATTGAACAGGGTAAAGTAGCTGAAACTCACAATGCTATGTCTTGTTCTCTTGATTGTACCCAGGTGAAAGACTGTCCAGAATGCTCGACTCTTTTCCAGCCTAAGGCGATCACGACGCTGCGTTGCGGACATACCTTGCCTAGTCTACCTGTAGTCTGTACGGCCACTGCTGCGTCAGTACACCAGGGACAGGGCTCTCTTAAGTTTAACAAGGGATTTGTCAACAACATTTCATGCTCTCTCCTATTTGACTCAGGTTGTAGTACTGTGGGCGTCCGGACTTCGCTGATCAACCCAAGTTGTGCCACGGGCAGGGTTGTCAAGTGTGTGACTTTTGGTGGCACCGTTGAAACATTTCCCACTGCTATTATTGACCTTAATACACCATTTTTTTCAGGAAAGATCCAGGCATGTCTCCTTCCGAATCCAATTTGTGATGTAATACTTGGTCGCATACATGGTATTAAAGAGTGTACACCACAGCAAATAGCTGAATGGGAAGAGCGACATATTCAAACTGCAAATGCAGTAGTAACTAGAGCGCAAGCTACTAATATGTCACATGATACACCTATTGAACCTACAGTTCATACCACTTGTGATGATGATGCTCCTATTTCACGGGAGTTGTTTGCAACATTGCAAAAGAATGATGATTCATTAAAAAAAAATTTTTCAGTATGTGAACAAAAAGAATACCAGCAACAAACTTGCAAAATCTAGACATGACTTTATACTTAAAAATGGGATTTTGGTTAGAGTAATACGGGAAAAGGATTCATCCTTATGTTATCAGATCTTAGTCCCATCCTCTATGAGATCTCGTATATTACGACATGCGCATGACTCGCAATGTGCGGGCCATATGGGTTTTTCGCGTACCAAATCCAGAGTGCTTTCGGCATTCTACTGGCCAGGCGTCCATAGGGACATCACTCTCTATTGTCGGTCCTGTTTGATATGTCAGGAAGTTAAGGTACGGGGTCCATTTCATGCGGCTCCTATTCAAGCTGCGGACATCCCGATTAGACCATTTGATAAAATGGCTATAGACATTATTGGTCCGATGCTTGCATCTGCTAGAGGGCATACGCATATTCTTACGTGCATTGATATGTGCACTCGTTGGCCTGAGGCCATCCCTCTCAAGAACACTTCATCTGCCAGTGTAGCAGAGGCATTGATGTTAATCTTCTCACGCATTGGTTTTCCACGGAAAATCTTGTCGGATCATGGGGTTCAGTTCATTTCTGAATCCATGTCTCAAGTTATGAAGACATTAGGTATAGACAGATCTCTTAGTTCTATTTATCATCCGATGTCAAATGGGTTAATTGAGCGTCTCAATAGGACACTCAAGCAGTTGTTGGGTAAGATGACCCAAGACCATCCCCAAGACTGGGATCGGGTCATACCCGCTGCTCTGTTCGCGTATTGCGAAGTACAAAATCAAGCCACGGGGTTTTCTCCATTCCAGCTAGTTTTTGGCATGCAACCACGCGGTCCGATGTCGTTAATCCACGACTTATTGGTTGACGAGAATATTGAAGAGGAAACTCAATCCTCTTATGAGTATGTGATCTCTCTGAGAAAGAGAATCATAGATGCTTGTAGACTAGCTACTGCATCATCCGAACAAGCCAAAGAAAAAGCTCGTCTATTTGCAAACAAGTATAGACGTCTCCGCCAGCTTATTCCTGGTGACGAAGCTTTTGTATTACTCCCTGCGCATAACAATCGTCTTTTAATTACCTGGAGAGGTCCTTTCAGGATCATCTCAAGAATATCCGATGTCGACTACATCGTTGATGTTAATGGTAAACATAAAACCTTCCACATTAACATGTTGAAGGAGTATTACTCACGTCCTGATTATCTACAGTCAGTGTTCCAGGCAACTGACGATCCTACACCTCCTATTCAACACTATTCTAGTTTGTCAGTCATCCAAGAAGAAGAATCTTCTTTCGATGATGTACAACTACCAATACCAGTTGTACCACTCCATTCCACTGAGAAATGGAATGATGTTACAATCTCATCTACTCTTTCGGCTGATCAACGTCAGCAAGTCTCTAATATTCTACACTCGTATGAGGATGTCCTCACTGACATCCCAGGTCATACGTCAGTCATCCAACATGACATTATTCTGACTGACGATACGCCTATTCGAGTTCGCCCATATCCTATCCCTTTACACTTTCGTGATAAGGTTGATAAGGAATTGGATGAGATGCTTCAATTAAATATAATTGAACCATCTTCATCACCATATTCTTCTTCTATGGTAATCATTAGGAAGAAGGACAACAATATACGTCTTTGCGTAGATTACAGGAAATTAAACAAAGTTACAAAATTCGATGCGGAACCGTTACCTCTTTTAGACGACTTATTGGAGAAATTATCTCATGCCACATTCTTTTCGAAATTTGACCTTTCAAAGGGCTATTGGCAAGTGCCACTCACTCCTAAAGCAAAGCCATTCACCGCTTTCTCGACGCCACGGGGTCTTTTTCAATGGAATTTTATGCCATTCGGATTAATGAATGCGCCAGCTACCTTTGTACGCATGATGCGCCGCATATTGTCTCATCGTCCCGATGTCATTACTTACATAGATGACATCTGTCTTTTCAGTGACTCTTGGGATGAACATATTCATGGATTAAAAGCTTTACTTTCTACCTTACGTAATTATAACTTAACAGCGAAACCTTCAAAGGCTTTTGTCGGTTTTCATGACATCTCATTTCTGGGTCACCGCATAGGTCATAGTTTCATGTATACAGAAGACAGTAACGTCTCTAAAATTTTAAACATCTCGGCACCTAAGACAAAAAAAACAAGTTAGATCTCTTTTAGGACTAATACAGTTCTATTCAAAATTCATCCCTCATTTGTCTACTATAACTGCACCTTTTTCGTCTCTACTGAAGAAAGGCACATCTAATGTAATAAAGTGGTCGCAGGATCACCAAACGGCGTTAGAGTATATAAAACGATTTTTTTCAAATGAACCTTTTTTGAGGTTGCCTAACAAAAATCTCACTTTCATTCTTCGCAGTGATGCATCTTCTTACGCTATTGCTGCAGTTTTGATGCAGGAATATAACGGCACCTTATTTCCGGTGATGTATGTGTCCAGAAAACTTACGGAGAGCGAACTCAAATACTCCGTTCTGGATAAAGAGCTCCTCGCATTAGTATGGGCAATCACAAAACTGGAACGTTACCTCCTCGGCTCACACTTTGTGGTGGAATCTGACCAAAAAGCTCTTACCGCACTGAACACGAAGAACGTTAAATCATCGAAGTCAGCGCGTTACGCTATAGCGCTTCAACCATTCAATTTTGAAATACGAGCTATTCCTGGAGTGAAGAATGTGTTCGCAGACTGTTTGTCGAGATGCCCAAGCGAACTTGTCGAAACTAAACCACTTCCAGATGTTGAAACATCCTCACCGATAACATGAATAACTTTGTACATTATCATTGATTGTACATCTATAAAGACTGTTTATATAACTGAAGTATTCGTATAAGTATAACTTTCAGGATATACTTACTTATAGATTATAACATTACTTCTTGTGTAGTAACATTTTATTAGTACGGGAACATTGATACTATAGTAACGTTTTATTAGAACGGGAACAGTGGTATTAGAGTAACATTTTATTAGTACGGGAACATTGGTACTACAGTAACTTTTTATTAGTATGGAAACATTGTTAAGAGCGACAAATATACATTTGTTATTCCTATGGAACATATTACACTACATATCGTGTTCGAGAATATATTTTATCGTGTATGGAACATTGAGAACATCGTCTCGTCGATTACTAACTAGTTGTAACTGAACATTGACATATTGATAGTGATATTGGAATTACTTAGAATATATTAGTAACTGGTTATTTGTTAGTAATTAAGAAATATATAAATTAGAATAATTCAATTTAATCTATTTAATTGATTATGGATCACACACATACTAACTTTCTTAGTTGTCACGTAATACCTGCATTCACGGGTCTTAGTTATGATATCTCACTGTTAGATCACTAGTCAACCGTACTAGTGTTAGAAAACATTAAGGGTGTTGATTCTTAAAGTGTTTAATTTTGCATTGCTTCATTTTTGCACATTGTATTTTCAATTTTTCTGTTTTATTGATTCTCTTGTCATTGATCATCATCAGTGTTGCTGTTCATTTTCATTTTTGAAATCATATGTTTCAAATTTTTTTTTTTTTTGAAAACTTAGTTGAATTTTATTATCATCTTTTTTTTATGGTTTTTTCATTTTTTCATTTTCAACTTGTTTTTACTTCGAATATTACCACATCGTTCCAAAGTAGGTCGAGTGTGGATGTGTGCTTTAATGCATACTATCATTTAGTTATATTGATTTCGTTTAATATTCTTTTCTTAATATGGTATAACTTTATGCATTTCATATATCTTGTGGTAGTTTTGACTCACCTCTCTCGGGTACTAAGTTTAAAAAAATTAATTCTATTAATTTTTTTAAGGGGAGGTAATAAGGGAGCTGTTACGTACATTTATTACCTAAAAGGGGGTAGTCTTCGGTCCTGCCAAATGTACGCACCAGTCTTAAAATAGTTATATTATTTGTGCGTTCGATTGATTCACGCACTGACGTGCACAATGCAGTGTGAGTTGCTTTGGACGCACGGGTAACCTAGTTAGGAAATTCTGACGTCATGTTTTGAACGGGGCATATTCGGACCATGTTTATGTCCGATATATATTTCTTGGATTTATCTGGCAAGTTTGAAGAAGCCATTATTTTGTAATGATATCTACTGGTATTCATGATGAAGCCAATAGTGGAAGTATCAAGTAAGTGTCGCCCCATGTCACATCGAATGTTTATTGAGTTAAATTAAAGTATCAGGCCACTCCTAGTTTTGGTCTAGCGGGAATTCATCGTAGTATGTCATTCCTAGAATGGACAGACGGAGTCGTTAGCCCTTTTGAATTACCGTAGAGGGAGGATACCTACGAGTAAACGAAGTTAATTGATTTGTATGCTTCACATGTTTTTATATGCCGTCTTTTCGTCAATGCCAAAGTCGTGGCATGGATATAGAGAGGTTAGTCAACACAGAACTCTAACCTGGTCGTATTGTCGTGGATGACTTTGTTTGGATTTTATATATATATATGCTACCTAAGTATCGTATGGAAAAAGTCTGGAATTGTTACAAGTATGATAAGAAGTATTGCTCCTTGAGAATGAATCCGTTGGCCATAAGATACGTCCTTGAAAGAAGGTCAACGGACTTGACTGCAATACATATGATATGGTAGAGGAAGTGACCCTTAGTCACTTGAATAAGAGGACTTAATTGTTAGAGTCTACAGAAAGGAATAGAAAGGACATTACTGGAATGGAAACCCATCAACAACAGACTGATACGATTGAGATTGAGAGGGAGATTCACCAACACTACAATAATACAATGCTACGCACCAACGAATGATAGCGATGAGGAGGTCAAGGATGAATTCTATCAACAACTGCAGAAAGAAATGGAGGACACACCTAGATATGATCTTGTTATAGTAATGGGAGACCTCAATGCGAAAGTTGGTACACACAATACATATAATGAAAGAACAATGGGGAAATGCGGCAGCGGAATAGCAAACGAAAATGGGGATAAGCTAATAAGTTTCTGTAGCATTAACAACCTGGTCATTGGAGGAACACTTTTCCCACATAAGGAAATTCACAAGTTAACATGGGAATCACCAAATGGTCGGGACAGAAACCAGATAGACCACATCATGGTTAACGGTAGATGGAGACATGCATTACAAGATGTGAAGGTAAGAAGAGGTGCAGATGTGGGAAGCGATCACCATTTAGTAGTAGCAAAACTGAAAGTGAAACTAAGAAGGGCTGGACCAACTGTAACTACACAGAAAAGGTTTGACATCAGCAAATTGAAGGACCCCCTTACCAGAAAAGCTTTTGCGGCCGACATTAAGAAACAATATCAATTTGCCAAAAGCCAGGAAAAGACATTGACTGATGATATAGACCAGAATTTCAACACCATTTCAACAATATATAAGGAAAGTAGCAAATCATGCTTAGGATTCCAGGAAAGGAAGAAGCAAGACTGGATAACACCAGAAACATTAAACACCATAAAGATGAGAAAGGAAATGAAAAGAAAGAAAACAGAAGCGAAGTCCCCCAGGTTAAAGCAACTATATAGCGAACAGTACAGTCAACTGGACAGGGAAGTTAAACGCCAAACCCGAGCCAACAAAAGGAATTTCCTAGACGATCTTGCAAAACAGGCAGAAGAGGCAGCACTGAGAAATGAAGAAAGCACAGTATACAAAATAACTAAATTCATCAGCGGAAAACGAGGTGCAAACAATATTACATTAGTAAGAGATAAGCAAGGAAATCTCATCAAGACAGCAGAGGGACAGGAAACAAGATGGGCAGAGCACTTCAGAGAAACTCTGAACAAGGAAATACCAGAGACACAATTGAATGTTCCTGAGGCTGAAAACGATCTAGATGTAAATACAGACATTCCACGAAAAGAAGAAATCATCACAGCAATCAAAGGGTTAAAGAACGGTAAAGCTCCGGGCCATGATAACTTAAATGCAGAGCTATTTAAGACAGACCCTGAGCTAGCAGCAGAACTATTAGAACCACTATTTGCACAAGTGTGGAAAACGGGGACAACACCATCAGAGTGGAACAAAGGAATAATTGTCAAATTGCCCAAGAAGGGAGATCTTTCAGACTGCAATAATTGGAGAGGAATCACTCTTCTCTCAGTTCCCAGCAAAATACTAGGCAGGATAATTATACAGAGAATTTCAAAGGCAGTAGACTACAAACTGAGGAAAGAACAAGCAGGATTTAGAAAGAACAGAAGATGTGTAGACCATATATTCACTCTCAGGAACATTATAGAGCAGTGCTCAGAATGGCAAAGACAGCTTTACATAAATTTTGTTGATTTTGAAAAGGCTTTTGACAGCATACATAGGGACAGTTTATGGAAAATACTGAGGGCTTATGGAATTCCAAGCTGCATAGTGTCAATCATAAAAAGCCTCTATGCCAACTTTACGTGTAGTGTTGGGCAGAGCAACCTAACCTTCGAGGTGAAGACAGGAGTACGACAGGGATGCCCCTTATCAACCACTCTATTTTTAACAGTCATAGACTGGGTGTTGCGCCAAACAACAGAGGCCAGTCCAAGAGGAATAAGATGGACTACATTTTCTACATTGGAAGATCTGGAATATGCAGATGACATTGCAGTGCTGGCACATTCACATCAACACATCCAGGAAAAAACGGATAGACTTAATAAATTTAGCCAGCAGGTGGGCTTGAACATCAATTTAAAGAAGTCTGAGGTCATGACGCTCAATGTGAGCAACCCTGAGCCCATATCAGTAAGGAATCAGCAACTGGTACAGACAGATACCTTCACATACCTAGGAAGCATAGTAACACCAGACGGTGGCGCAGGCAAAGACATCAACATCAGAATGAATAAGGCAAGAACAGCCTTCTTTAGCCTAAATAACATCTGGAAGTCCTCCCAATACAGCACAAGCACAAAATTAAGATTATACCAGAGTTGCGTGCTTTCTGTGCTTCTCTATGGTGCGGAATGCTGGAGAGTCACAGAGAAGGAAATGTCAAAATTGTCCTCTTTTCACACAACATGCCTAAGAAAAATTCACCGAATCTTTTGGCCGAATACCATCACCAACCAAGATCTGCTTACTCGTAGCAAGCAAGAGGACATGCACACCATCATAGCTGGCAGACGCTGGAGCTGGGTTGGTCATGTCCTCAGAAGAGACCCCGATGCCATCACAAGAACAGCTATGCTTTGGACCCCTGAAGGAAAGCGAAAGAGAGGCCGACCAAAAACAACTTGGCGGAGGACTGTGGAGGCGGAGATGCAAAGAATGAACCAGAGTTGGGGCACTGTACGAAGGATGGCCACCGACCGTGCAAAGTGGAATCAATTTGTTGTTGCCCTACAAGACGCCACTAGGCGTGACGGCCACTGACTGCTTTGACGGTCGGTGGTTAAGGATCGAAGAAGAAGAAGAAGAAGAATTGTTAGAGAATCTTCATGAACTTGAAAAGTAATTATCAACATTTTTGACGTATGACCCTTTTTGCACCTGTAACTATGATCGTCTTGTTCCACTCCGTATGTGTCACGTTAAATAAAATATATGTACAGTCATCACAGACTTGTGTGCTGCCAGTAAGTGACCAGTTAAACACTACTTGTTGGAGTTCGTTTTGAAGAACATTTTCTGACATTTTAGTTCCTTTGCAACCATTCGCGTAATGAAGTTCTTTACCATTAGAATGAACACCCAACAGGTGTGTAACGTGATCCTTTACCTTTCCTTTATAAAGTTATTTATCATCCAAGATGGTGCGCATGAGCGTTCATGCATAAAGTCAGCATTTTTTCGTAATGTCCTAAACTGTTTGAAAAAATTTTTGGTCAGCTCTTTGAAACTCCTCTGTTATTGCTGTTTTTGGGGCAGGGTTTCTTAAGCTACTTTTTATAAATTTTGTGTGTGTGCGTCATGGGCCACTTTGATTGTCCGATGAAGGCTATTGACCCCTTTGGATGTCGGATGGAGGTAATGCCCTTTCTTGTTAAAAAAAAAAACTACAAAAAAAAGCATAATTACAAATGTTAAATTTTAAATTTTAGGTTGTGACAGATACGCTAGAATACATTCACGGACTCCCAAAGTGTCCATGGACCACCTTTAGCACGCTGCGGGCGACAATTGTTGCCGGAGGTACCCTATGTTCTCCCAGCTGCAGGCGACTTAAGTCTACTTTCGAATATCGTTCATTTCCTGCTATATAAGATGTGTACACGTCATATTCTCTCCCCCCCCCCCCTTGCCCCCTCCCCCCGGATGTTAAAATTGAATCTTATGTGAAAGAGAGTTCGCTTCCTTTTCTGACTTTCAGTTGTAATGGGTGTATTAGCGAAATTTTTCTGTGCCTTTTTCAAATCGGAATCAATCGGCATGGAACAAGCTGCCATTTTCAATGAAATTTTAATGGATTCTGACTCCGATGCGATGGCGAGGAGTATTTTGGCTTTATTAGCGCTGATATCTCAGAATATGGATGATGGCAAAGATGGGGACGACAGTAGAATGTCATTGCTAGTATGTCTAGCGTTAGGGGTTAGGTTTAGGGTTAGGTTTAGGGCCGAATGTCACTGCTGACGAGATGAGGGCGTTTGTTGCTTTGCTACTGATGATGGGTGTAACGAAAAGATCGTCATTTGATTTGTATTGGTCAAATGACTGTTTCATTGAGATGCCAGGGTTCAGGACTCTTCGTTTGTTGGTTTTTTTTTTTAATTTTTAATTATTTTTTTTTAAATTTTTATATATTTTGTTATATTTAAAAAAAAAAATTCTTTTTTTGTCATCTTTCCATTCCTCTCTTCCTATCACATATAACATGTACACAAACAAAACTTATATCATCAGATTCATCATTCATTCATTTATATACATTCCACAAATTATAGCAATTGACCAAGAAACCAAAAAACTATAGACGTTACAAGTCACCCACTATAAATACGGGGGCGTTGTGAAAAAGAATGCAGCGGCAGGGCAAATTTTCGGGATTTTAATGCAGCGTGCTAAGAAACCCTGCTCTAAGTTTTTAGGTTTCAGACCATATAGTTATCAGATAGATTGACGCATTATTTATATAGATTGACGCATATCATCAACTATCCAGGAAAGAACAGGTCATCATTTTTCGGCTACGGACTGGACACAACAGATTGAGATACCATCTATACCACAAATACAAAATTGGTGCAACAGATCTCTGCACCAGCAGTACCAGCCCGATGACAGTCGAACACCTGCTGTAGTACTGCCCAACCTACAGTAATGAACGGAGTAGCATATGGCAACAACACACTTCTGTCAACGAAAAACTGTTTGGAGATGTCCGGAACCTTGAGTTGACTACTTCCTTTATTAGAGTCATAAATGTGGAAGTTTGAAGGCGAACGAGGAAGAAGAAGAAGAAGAAGATTGTGTTTTAAATATCCCCATAAAAATAATATGCCAAAGTCAAATTAGTAGATCTCGCAGTACATTCGATTTGAACCTGTCTACTTATCAATCTATTTCTGAATATTTCATCAAGAAAATTCATCATAAAAAAAGAATGTCATAGCCAGCCTGCATTTAAAAAAAAGAGGTTTAGGAGAGGTAGAAATGGCATACTTCAAATTTTACGAAATCCCGCTCAAAATGTTTTCTTCAAAATGATTAGAATAATCTACTACGCATTTCTTCATACTTAATATTTTGATGGGGTAAGTGGCTTACGGCTCACCCTGTCCGTACTGTATTAAAATAAGCTGCATTAACTTACTTATATTCTGACAAGTTTCCTAATATAACCGACGGACAAACCTGAAAGAGGCGTACCCCGCCAAAACGCAGCAAAAACTCCTAACTTAACGTTAAATGTACACCGAACAGATACATTCTAAAGCAGTGAATTGTACGACTCTTATACTCAGCAAAAACAACCTGGTATGGTGGCAGACTAAGATACGAGGGACGGTCAAAAATTAATGCCTCGTAATTTTTAATTTCATTCAATAGGCAAGAAAACAGATAAAATTCACATTGAAATGTAGCCCCAAGTCTGAATTTCAAAAATTTATTTCTCAATGTAGTCTCCGTTATTTGTTACAGTTTTTGTCCATCTTCTCACAAGGGCATGTATCCCCGCACTGTATAAATTTGTGTCCTTTTTCCTAAACCACTGGCATACGGCTCGTTTAAGGGTCTCGATGTCCTCAAAGTGTTGTCCGCGAAGATCTTCTTTCAGTGGTCCAAACAGATGGAAGTCAGAAGGTGCAAGATCGGGACTGTAAGGGGGATGTGGTAATAATGTCCAGCCATATTCTGCAATCGCATCAATGGTGCGTTTAGTGGTGTGTGGCGTGGCATTATCGTGCAACAGTAGTGCAGTTCTCTGATCTTTTAATAGGTAAACTCGCCGAAGACGACCTCTAAGCTTCTTCAACGTTTCAATGTAACGGTCTGCATTCACCGTGTTTCCCTGTTCCAAGAAGTCGAGAAGAATCACACCCTTCTCATCCCAAAACACGGAGGCCATAACTTTCCCTACAGATGGTGAACTTTTGACCTTCTTTCTTGTCGGCGATGTTGTGTGATGCCATTCCATTGACTGCCTCTTGGATTCTGGTTTTAAAAAAAAATGAACCCAAGTCACAATATTCGATAAAAACTCTTCTACTTCAGTTTCGTAACGGTGCAGGAGGTTAATGGCTATGGTTTTCCTTGTTTCTTTATGTCTGTCTGTCAACATTCTGGGTACCCACCGTGCACAAACTTTTGAATAACCCAGGTCTTTAATGATGCTTTGGACACTGCCTTTACTAATGGACAACATGGAAGAAAGTTCATCCAGTGTTACCCGACGGTCACTACGAATGATGCCATCAACTCGATGAATGTTGTGTGGAGTCACTGCGGTAGATGGACGGCCAGTCTGCTTTGCGTCAGCCATTGAGGATTGACCTACTTCAGCTTCATCACAACGATGTACCCAACGTCAGACAGTGCTAACATTCACTGTTGAATCTCCATAAATATTCTTCAAACGTTCGTGGATGCGAATTGGGGTCTCGCCTTCAGCATTGAGGAATTCTATGACATAACGTTGTTTTAACCGAACGTCTTTGGCAGCCATTTTTAAACTGTTACAGTGGTGCCACCTGTTACTGAAACAGGTTGGTAATGCTATACAGTGTAGAAGAGTGTTTGAGGAATCCTGCTAAATTTACAAATTGCACACCGATGCAGTATTTACATACATAAAAAATAGGAGGCATTACTTTTTGACCTTCCCTCGTAAACTCTTCCCCGTGATGTCTTCAATGAAGGCGCAAAGAACGGATAATAAAGGATTTCATTATGACCAATTTCATCAATAGAATACAGATACCGTCTGAAGAATGAAATAGGATCTTCTCCTCAAAATGTTGTCTTCAGTAGATTACTAATACAATCCGGAAAACAAATTCTTATCCTTGTTCGTCCTGTCAGGAAAAGATGTTTTCTTGGATCTAGACTGAGGTTTCCACCAGTCTGTCGTGACTGTAGTGAGGTCTGGATCATATCATTCAAAAAGTATCACCGCGCAACCCCCGTGGAAATAACTGATCAATGAAATGCCAGCTTGGTACACGTAGTGTCGGAGTATACGCTAGGCTATTCAACATGGAGACAACGAAAGTGTAAATGTTGGTAATATTTCGGAAGGCAGTGTGCATATATACATGGAGTACCTAGTTAAGGAAGGACCCGATTCGATAATAGGGATCATTAGCCTTAGGCAGATAGCTATAGTTTCACTGGATGTGGTGTAGAGCCGAAGTCATTGTTAATAGAAGACAGTGGAGCATGAACCATGTTGTGTTTTTCCCTGTTTCGGCTGTTGAATATTCACAGTGATAGAGCTCATTCATATGAGTAAAATAAGCCTAAGATGGAGGGAATCGGTGCAGAATTAAGGACTCCTAAATTATTTTAGATTGGTCATCTAAGCACACCTTGCCCTACCTACACGATTTTGGGTGAATGCAAAAATACTTTGGCCTATTTGTTATCTCGTACATCCGGAAGCCCACTATATAAGGGGGAGGAACGGAAGGCGCAAAAACACTCGCCGCCTAATTCAAACTACAGACACGGAGAACAGCATTTGTATCAACTCCTTTGCCATCTGCAGAAGTGTGAGCAGAATGTGTAACCATAAAAAACCTGTCTGTGATTGTGGGTAAGCGAGATGTTAATTAAATAAATAAATAAATATATATATATATATATATATATATATATATATATATATATATATATATATATATATATATATATATATATATATATATATATATATATATATATATATATATATATATATATATTATCTTTGTGTGCTTAGGGTAATATTGGTTTGTGTAGAATCATTCTGCTATTTCCGGAGGATAACCCGAAGTGTTTTTGGTTCAGTTTAAGTGTGTATTAAATTAGTGGAACGAACGAACGAACGAACTTTATTTTCGAAGGGTTAAGAATTGGGCGCGCAGGCCCGTCTAACATTCTGCCCTTCCACTCTCATTTATCTTGCATACTATATCCTTCCATTCCCACATGATACTTTAAGCATTAATTTAAAGGTATGCAACATTATAAAGTTAACATAACAGCATTCATTTACAGTATGCAATCATAATAAAAAATGAGTAGGTTTTTTGTTTTAAACAAACAAGATAGTAATTGAGGAAAAAAGTAATAATAAAATAAAATAAATAAAACAATAAATAAAAATAAATAATTCTGTATACCGACACTCACTCATGGGGTCAAACCGTCTACAATTAATCTGTAACGAATGGATTGAGCTAGTTGGTTGTGGTAAGCGTTTTAAAGATATTATGCTTGCTGGAAAGAACTATCCAAACTGGAAGAAGGAATGATTGTAACAGATTGATTTTCTATACTGTTTGATATATGGCACAATGATTACCATAAGGCCTATATGATTTTAAAGAAGTAAATCATGGACTGCGTCCTCTTGATGATTGGAAGACCCGCAGTTGTGGGGTTTTCTACGATCATACTGCAGTACGAGACCTAAGAAGGAACTTTTACAGATAAGTAGCTCTTTGTTGGGCTACTTCAACTTACAAATATCACCACACCTACGAACAAACTGTGTTATGATGATAGCAAAGTATGTGGCTTATTTGGAAGACAATTGACAGTCGTATCAGTCTTTATGACTTTATCATAATTAACATTATGGAAAATACTGAGGGCTTATGGAATTCCAAGCTGCATAGTGACAATCATAAAAAGCCTCTATGCCAACTTTACGTGTAGTGTTGGGCAGAGCAACCTAACCTTCGAGGTGAAGACAGGAGTACGACAGGGATGCCCCTTATCAACCACTCTTTTTTTAACAGTCATAGACTGGGTGATGCGCCAGACAACAGAGGGCAGTCCAAGAGGAATAAGATGGACTACATTTTCTACATTGGAAGATCTGGAATATGCAGATGACATTGCACTGCTGGCACATTCACATCAACACATCCAGGAAAAAACGGATAGACTTAATAAATTTAGCCAGCAGGTGGGCTTGAACATCAATTTAAAGAAGTCTGAGGTCATGACGCTCAATGTGAGCAACCCTGAGCCCATATCAGTAAGGAATCAGCAATTGGTACAGACAGATACCTTCACATACCTAGGAAGCACAGTAACACCAGACGGTGGGGCAGGCAAAGACATCAACATTAGAATGAATAAGGCAAGAACAGCCTTCTTTAGCCTAAACAACATCTGGAAGTCCTCCCAATACAGCACAAGCACAAAATTAAGATATACCAGAGTTGCGTGCTTTCTGTGCTTCTCTATGGTGCGGAATGCTGGAGAGTCACAGAGAAGGAAATGTCAAAATTGTCCTCTTTTCACACAACATGCCTAAGAAAAATTCACCGCATCTTTTGGCCGAATACCGTCACCAACCAAGATCTGCTTACTCGTAGCAAGCAAGAGGACATGCACACCATCATAGCTGGCAGACGCTGGAGCTGGGTTGGTCATGTCCTCAGAAGAGACCCCGATGCCATCACAAGAACAGCTATGCTTTGGACCCCTGAAGGAAAGCGAAAGAGAGGCCGACCAAAAACAACTTGGCGGAGGACCGTGGAGGCTGAGATGCAAAGAATGAACCAGAGTTGGGGCACTGTACGAAGGATGGCCACCGACCGTGCAAAGTGGAATAAATTTGTTGTTGCCCTACAAGACACCACTAGGCGTGATGGCCACTGACTGCTTTGACGGTCGGTGGTTAAGGATCGAAGAAGAAGATAATTAACATTGATATTCTATTCAAGAAAGTACAAAAGAAAGACAGATTTTATCAACGATCAAGAAAACAGTTGAGGTGACCTTTCTTAGTTACAATTACAATAAATTAACTGTAAATGTGATATATACGAGTATATATATAATGAAAGTGAAACAGATTTTATTTTGAAATCAATTTGATTTTATTTGAAATTTAACAAGTACAAAGAAAAAAGATCTTGTAGATAAATAAATTATAAACTGTACCCACAGTCTTCGGTGAATTATTTAAGTTGGGTTCAAAATTCTTGGTTAATTAATTACCCCTAGCAGAGTCATAGTCTTAGGTTGGTCTGGAGAGGTGCACCATAGGTAACTAGGATTGCACATTACCATCTCACCTAGTGATCTATACAGCTTGACTCTACCTTTGACTTCGATACACCATTACTCTTTTCAGAGAATGGGGTATTTCTTGTAAGACCAGTCTCTTATCTGGCACTACCCTGGTATCTTGTAAGACCAGTCTCTTATCTGGCACTATCCTGGTATCTTGTAAGACCAGTCTCTTATCTGGCACTATCCTGGTATCATCTGATACACCTTTTTGTCCAGGATATTACCATCATCTTATTATCGTTACCTCTCGTGACAGTGACTAGTTCTTCGGTTGCGATTTACGGCATGAACCCTTCTTGTTTCAAATCTGAAGCCTGCACCAATCATTCACATGATCTTGCAGTGCTGGTTTTTAATGCCAATTTTTTTAAATGATGAGGTTGCCAGCCCCATGCACAACCTCACATTAGTAGCCTTCTACGACATGTCTCGGGGTGAATTAGTCCTATTCCTTATTTGTCTCATCAGAGACACTCGGGAACTTCACGAGACTGAAGGAGATACACAAGGATACAGTTCATGTGGGAGCCGCGCTGGTGTAATGGTTACAACGTTGCGCCGGCGACCAGGTATTCAAGGTTCAAGCCCGGGCGTCAGCATTGGAAGAAGTGTCAACGACCGGGATTTTGACTGAATAACCCGAACGGCTCCTGAGATAAACCCTCTGTGGATGGGAAGGAGCGAAGCTTCGCTCCTGACCGGGTTGGAAGGAAAATCCACAGGCTCCCCAGCCTCGCAATGACATGTCATTGGGCCGAAGGGCTGAAAGCCCAAGTGCTGCTGGTTAAGGAAAAAATAAAAAGATACAGTTCATGTATTCCTAGAAATGACTATCTGATACATAACGTATCAAGCATTGTAATGAAGGATCAAACTTCATATAGATTATTAAAAAAAAAAAAAAAAAACAAAGATTGTTCAGGCAATGAACAGTTCACACAAAAATTTCGGTAAGTAGATTGTGCAATAAACACTGTGCCATATTCAGACATCCTGTGACAATGAAGGTATTATCAAGACAAGCTGCACAGATAAGGGGAAGGACAGATTTTTTTTTTTTTATATTTCGTCCGGTACTTTGTGTGGTCTGTATTCTTTCTGCTGCACTCAGGACTCCACAACTGTGGGATAATACTCGTGTATGTCTCGAAAAATCTGAATGATCTTCATAATAAATAGACCTTGATGAGTAACAATGTCACACTAGCTGGGAGAGCTTTGGTTACCCGCGAAAGTTCTGGTATATTTCTGAACATGCCATGTTAAAAAAAGCACTTATAATTTATGCAGGAGATAGATCGGAAGAAATGAATGATGTAAAGATAATAATACGCATTGATGTGGTTGTGGGTGGGCAATGCAAAGACTGGCTAGATAACAAAATTATTCAGAACTTGACACTTTTTAACTGCTGTTGTATCTTACAAAGAGTCGTTTTTCATTCCACACTTGGTGCACATTTCTCTCTTCGAAAGAAGAAAAACATGTTTTTTTGTTTGTCACCAGAATCTGTGACAGATTGCAAGATTAGATTTACTTATCAACACAGAAATTCCGCTCGGAAGGTCGGGACATTATTTTTTTGACCTTACTTTATGTTATTAAACTAACGTTCGGGACCGAAGACGCAGCAAACGAGATGGGTACAGTCAGCGACTCATAGCGTGACTGCTTGCGCCAGGGGCAGCGAACCAGAGCTGACCAAGACTCTACTCCACCTCCAAGTGGTAGTCCTGGAAACAGGTTGCATCACTGCAGTCTGGCCGAGGGAGTAGGGATCAAAGAGGGAAGGCAAACCTGGTCTCCAAAAATGCCGTACTGAATTCGGATGTGTCGGCCGAAAGGCGCAAATATCGCAGCTTTGCTGTAACGGACAACACGCAACCAATGTCCTTTTCAGGACGAACGAGGAAGAAGAAGAAGAAACAAACGTTCAATATTATTTTCTTCGATCTTTATTTCTACCTTTTCATATTTGTAATATTTTTCTTTCTTTTTCTTCTGTTTGTTTTCCCGACTCCCATACGTGACGTGTGAGGAGGGATTAGTAGTCCTATTCTTTCTTTGTCTCCTCAGACACCCCCCGGGAATTACACGGGACATTCCTTATTATACTCCGGGCGTATACCATACGTTGGAATGTTCAAAGCTGTCACATAATTTTTGGGTCGATCTCTTGACCTCAATGGCCGTTTTCAGTTACTTTTGTTGTGCGTACTGGTTAAGTGAAATTTCCGTGGTCGGCAAATTTCTATCTCTTCTTTCAAGCAGATATGTGGTATTTTCATATCATCGTTCACTCCCTAAAGTAATAAGTCGTCATGTTTGTTTGCCCGTTTGACCTTATTAAGAGTAGGCGGATAATGCAACATTAATCGACAATCCTGGGATAAATCTTCTCGTGTACCAGACCACCTATTTCACACGAAAAAATCGCCCAGCGAATTAGTTTAATCGCTGATAAGGCGAGTGTGACTTTCTCGTCCAGATGGTAATACGAGGAATTGTGTTTACCTGGGAGTGGCAGGCGATAAATTATCGACCTGCTGGCAAGCATTCGGCAGACTCGACATGAAATAATCGCTTCCCGTACGACTCATTACAAACATATTACTTTAGATAAAAATAAGGAGTTGTATTTGTAAATAGTACGGAAATCTCAATTCCATATTTTGAAGACATGACCTTTGCATTAACGCACAGAAATTTCCTAGTGGAAATAATTTGAATTTCCCCACCAAAACACATTGGTTTTGAAACGATTGGAGGGCATTAGAAACATAGGAAGAACAAAATTCCTGATTGGACCCTACCTATATCGTAACAAAGTACTACGGGGGGAGCTAAGTGTAATATAACCTGACGCTTTAGTCAGTTTAGAAGACGGAAAATTCACCTCGCCCCAGAAGACAACAAGACCTTGCCAGAGTTAAGAATAGCGGCAGATTTCATTTACCAGACCGGACCTTGTTTGAGCATCTTGAGGACTTAGAGCCCAGGAAAACTCTACCATTTTAACTCGAAAAACCGGAATCCGAGGAAACTGTACAACAAAGTCGAAGTGGGAACTTATTGCTAAAATAACAACACCCCCAGACCACGTGTAAGAGGCATCGTCAAGCTGCCTTAAACTATTTCTATGAGCCAGCAGTCTGTGAGCCTAAAGATTGACTTGGGGGTACCAACTGAGGGTACTATCTCTGGAACAAGTGAGGGTATAAGTGGCAGGAAGTCGACGCTAAACACCAACATCAGACTGGTCAGAGACGTGGGACCAGCTTGGTAGTTACACTATGACACTTCTTGGAACTGCATTACTCATATCTAATCCACGCCCTTTTTTCTTGATATGTAAACAAACAGACATTTACCAATTTCCGTGACCTGCCAGCATAACAGGCAGCAAGCGCTGATTTGTTTACCTAGTTTCTCACGCGAATTGATTTGCCAATCACCGGACATCGGACAGATCGCACGCGGGATAAACACGTAACCCTTTGATCTTCAGAGACAGGGGAACTCTGACGCCTTTTTTGTCTTTCATCTCGAGAACGCGAGCGATTTCGAAAGAAACTCCGTAAGCGGGACGACGTCTTTTGATGTCGGGCAAAGCAGCGATTGACGAGAAAAACGGTGACCACCAGAGAACTGTTTATTTGGTCCACAGTTTCTCAATACTATGGTTCGCATGTCAATGCGAAATTAACACCATTAAGGATCTGAGAGCAAACGATCTGTATATATACCGCGCTCTCTCAAATTCAGTTATCAGAAGTCGCTCAGAAATCCTTGAATAATCTAAGCACGACGGACTAGAACTATTTCTTCGCTAAATGTGATAAATTGTCCCGTGGGGATTTCATTTTCTGATTTGTGGTAATAGAAATTGTGCTTAAGTGTTAAAATGTGTTAGGTTTACCATTTTATTCACTATAATTCCCTAGCGTTTAAAACTAGTGAAATAACCTAACGCATAGATATTTCTTGCCAGTCGTTAAGAGTAATGTAATTTCAAATACCACATTTTCTTACACAAGAAGATACGGCTTAGCTGACTGAGATTATTAAGTGTGACGGATTAGTGACCGAATAGAATTCGCATTATATTTCATTGTGTGAAATTAAATAAAAGAATAGAGTTAATTTTAAATGACTAAACAACAGACGCCGACAAATAGCTAGTAGTGACAGGCAATTTTTGTTAAAGTGCGCGGACGGATAAATTGAATAATAATTGACTCTGTGCGCTGTGCATTTTCTCGCGGGCAATAATGGGGGAGGGCACATACCCTTTTTCCCGACATGCCATAGCGGAAAACTTATCTTTTCTTCCTTATCTAGCATTTGATCAAAACCAGCGGCCAGCGGTCTAATATTACCAGTAACATTATTATTATTTTGGGTCTTCGATTTTTGGACCTGTTCGTTCCTCTTTCTTCATTCAGAGAGAGACCAATAGAAACAGTAAGATTAATCGTAACTGGACGGTAAATTACCCAGAATTATTCATCAAATTTTTCCAGCCCACTGGGCATACGAAAGAACATATATTCCTGACGTTTGACAGCCGTAGCAACGGAGTGATCCAGAAAACTACGCTGTTTCAAAATCGGCACTCATCATAAGAGTCAGCCGATAGGATTTATCATCATTATCAGTTTTACATATTGTAACATTTGTCTTAGCAACTAGAGGCTAGACAATACAGGAACTACTTTTCTCCTTTTGTAACTGAGAACGTCCCGAGAACGCCTTGCTTCAGTAACTATTTGCGGTGACACATAATTCATCCAGGAAAAATTAAACCACCAAATTCGGCGTCCACCTTGTAATTATTATTCGATTCAAAGGCTGGACTGGGGCCAGATTGCGGCAACCCACTTGACAATATAGGTTCAGACTATTGTAATTTTTTCAAGGGATACCTACACCATTATTAGGTAAGCAAGAGTGTTTGTGGCCACAGATGACAGAGTGAGAGACAGAGAGAGGGTAAATATTTTCCTTTGTTACAATCAGTGTACTAACTACTTTTTATTTCGAACGAACGAACGAACGAACAAACAAACAGTACTTTACTGAGTAGTAATTTAGTGGGAACTTGTTCTTCACAGTCTATTCTGTAATCTAGAGCTCATCTTTGACCTTTGGGTTATTAACTTCTTTTGGGATCTTTTCTCAACAAGGGTAGGGCACTTATTCGGTTATTTTCATATATCTGTAAACAGGATTTTTTATTGATTTCTCTATATGTTTGATGTTGTAACAAGTTTAATGATAATAAACAACAAAAAGAACTTACATCTGTGTGTTGGTCAGACCCATACCCAATTAACCATAGTTTTCACGTTTTGAGTGTCTTGTTGTCACATAACTGTGTGTGTGTGGGTGTGTCTAGTTAAACTTTTCTTTATAGAGATAAGGGGTTGGAAAAGTGTCTTACACTACAATATAGTCGTATAGATAGGCCGGACTAGAGAAACTATTCAGTCCAGAGACAACGTTTTCTCCTTTACTATTCACTCGTGAAATCTATTCTTACACCCTTTTTGTCACCTATTTACCACTATCACCTCTGCTCAGACGGGACCATAAATATTTTCTAACCTATCTAAAAATATACGACACTAACGAATTATAAGACAGCCCTATCCTTCACAAACGTTGACGGCAGATACTAGAGTTGACATTTGCCCAGCCACATGCAGCACTGTTCTCGCTTTCTGAATATCAACGTGGATCTCACTTGAGGTAGAAGCATCATTATCCTTCTACCTACAACTCTGCCAAGAGTAATCTTGTGCGAAGGTAGACACCTTTGAAGACCCACATTAGATACTCTAGGTTTTGGCCACTGCTGGACCACTACTGCAGAGCTAAGGGGAGGCAACCCGTGACAAAAGCGCTGCCCAGCAGTAGCAGTAACAGTATTAGTAGTAGCAGCAGCAGCAGCAGCAGTAGTAGTAGTAGTAGGAGCAGTAGTAGTAGGAGCAGTAGTAGTAGTAGCAGTAGTTGTAGTAAGTAGTAGTAATAGTAGTAGCAGTAGCAGTAGTAGTAGCAGTAGTAGTAATATTATCAGCGGCAGCAGCAGAAACAGTAGTAGTAGCAGTAGTAGCAGCAGTAGTAGTAGTAGAAGTAGCATTAGTAGTAGTAGCAGCAGCAGTAGTAGCATCATCAGCAGCAGCATTAGCAGCAGCAGCAGCAGCAGCAGCAGCAGCAGTAGTAGTAGTAGTAGTAGTAGTAGTAGTAGTAGTAGTAGTAGTAGTAGTAGTAGTAGTAGTAGTAGTAGTAGTAGTAGTAGTAGTAGTAAAAGTATCAGCAGCAGTAGTAGTAGCAGCAGTAGCAGTAGTAGTAGTAGTAGTATCAGAAGCAGCAGCTTTAGTAGTAGTAGTTGTAGTAGCAGTAGTAGCAGTAGCAGTAGTAGTAGTAAGTAGTAGTAGTAGTAGTAGGAGTAGCATTAGTAGTAGTAGTAAAAGTAGTAGTAGTAGTAGTAGTAGTAGTAGTAGTAGTAGTAGTAGTAGTAGTAGTAGTAGTAGTAGTAGTAGTAGTAGTAGTAGTAGTAGTAGTAGTAGTATCAGCAGCAGCAGCATTAATAATAGTAGTACTAGCAGTAGTAGTAGTAGTAGTAGTAGTAGTAGTAGTAGTAGTAGTAGTAGTAGTAGTAGTAGTAGTAGTAGTAGTAGTAGTAGTAGTAGTAGTAGTAGTAGTAGTATCAGCAGCAGCAGTAGTAGTAGTAGTAGTAGTAGTAGTAGTAGTAGTAGTAGTAGTAGTAGTAGTAGTAGTAGTAGTAGTAGTAGTATCAGCAGCAGCAGCATTAGTATTAGTGGTAGCAGTAGCAGTAGTAGTAGTATCAGCAGCAGCAGCATTAGTAGTAGTAGTAGTAGTAGTAGTAGTAGTAGTAGTAGTAGTAGTAGTAGTAGTAGTAGTAGTAGTAGTAGTAGTAGTAGTAGTAGTAGTAGCAGCAGTAGTAGTAGTAGTAGTAGTAGTAGTAGTAGTAGTAGTAGTAGTAGTAGTAGTAGTAGTAGTAGTAGTAGTAGTAGTAGTAGTAGTAGTAGTAGTAGTAGTATCAGCAGCAGCAGCAGCAGCATTAATAGTGGTAGCAGTACAGTAGTAGTATCAGCAGCAGCAGCATTAGTAGTAGTAGCAGTAGCAGTAGTAGTATTAGTATCAGCAGCAGCAGCAGCATTAGTAGTAGTAGTAGTAGTAGTAGTAGTAGTAGTAGTAGTAGTAGTAGTAGTACAGTAGTAGTATCAGCAGCAGCAGCAGCAGTAGTAGTAGTAGTAGTAGTAGTAGTAGTAGTAGTAGTAGTAGTAGTAGTAGTAGTAGTAGTAGTAGTAGCAGTAGCAGTAGCAGTAGCAGTAGCAGTAGCAGTAGTAGTATCAGCAGCAGCAGCATTAATAGTAGTAGTAGCAGTAGTAGTAGCAGTAGTAGTAGTAGTAGTAGTAGTAGTAGTAGTAGTAGTAGTAGTAGTAGTAGTAGTAGTAGTAGTAGTAGTAGTAGTAGTAGTAGTAGTAGTAGTAGCAGCAGCATTTTTTTTTTTTTTTTTTTTTTTTTTTTGCGTACGCCCGCTAATACTCGAGGCGAAATCTCAGGTTATTCCTAATGTCTAACCTGACATTGATTTTACGTGAGTATCCCTTTTTTCTTGTACAGAGACAGGTGTCCCTCGCCATTCAGGCAAATACTCTCCGATTTCGGAGGTACCCATTGCAGCTGGGTCGGCTCAGGAGCTGCCAATCCCTGGTCGACGACACTCCTTCAAATGTCCTCGCCAGGTCTCGAGTTAATCCAGTCCAATTCCCGGTCGAAGAAAAATCCTCAAATGCCGTCGCCCGGGTTTGATCCTGAATCACCCGGTCGCCAGAGCGGTGTTGTAACCACTACGCTAGCGCGGCTCCTAGCAGCAGCATTAATAGTAGTAGCAGTAGCAGTAGCAGTAGCAGTAGTAGTAGTAGTAGTAGTAGTAGTAGTAGTAGTAGTAGTAGTAGTAGCAGCAGTAGTAGTAGTAGTAGTAGTAGTAGTAGTAGTAGTAGTAGTAGTAGTAGTAGTAGTAGTAGTAGTAGTAGTAGTAGTAGTAGTATCAGCAGCAGCAGCAGCAGCAGCAGTAGTAGTAGTAGTAGTAGTAGTAGTAGTAGTAGTAGTAGTAGTAGTAGTAGTAGTAGTAGTAGTAGTAGTATCAGCAGCAGCATTAATAGTGGTAGTAGTAACAGTAGCATTAGTAGTAGTAGTAGTAGTAGTAGTAGTAGTAGTAGTAGTAGTAGTAGCAGCAGCAGCAGTAGTAGTAGTAGTAGTAGTAGTAGTAGTAGTAGTAGTAGTAGTAGTAGTAGTATCAGCAGCAGCAGCAGCAGTGGTAGTAGTAGTAGTAGTAGTAGTAGTAGTAGTAGTAGTAGTAGTAGTAGTAGTAGTAGTAGTAGTAGTAGTAGTAGTAGTAGTAGTATCAGCAGCAGCATTAATAGTAGTAGTAGTAGCAGTAGCAGTAGTAGTAGTAGTATCAGCAGCAGCAGCATTAGTAGTAGTAGTAGTAATAGCCCCTACAGTCATAATTGACTATAGGAATGCGCCCCTGGGGTGTTAGCCCTCTCAGCTGCAGCTTTTTTCCCTAGTGTTCCTTCTCCTCTGCTTGTCGTGAGAGCTTTTCGCCCAATCTGAGGTGGCGCTGTAGGGATCATCACCACTTGGCGTGATCGACAGCTTCATCTCCCAGGTTGTGGAGAGTGAAAACTACTTCCTGTTTCTTTTTCTTTCCTTTGATGTATTTGCCTTTGTGTGTCAAAACATGCACTTTCAACCATAGTCAGCAGCTCTTCAATTGTATTTTTTTTTAAAAAGAACATTATGCCTGAACAATAATGTAGCGTTGATAATGGATAAAATAGAAGTGAAGAGCCAGTGCAGTATGCAACTGCAAACAAGGTGGAGTCGGTTCAATTCCCAGTGCGGACAGTGTAGCAAAAAAAAAAAAAAAAGGCACATGACACTTAGGACCCATGACCCCAGTTGGCCCGGCCTACCAGATCATTAAGAAGTTAAATGGACTCAAACTCTTCCCTGATGGGAGTACTCCTTCTCATGATCACGTTACCCCTAATTGTAATGTCCCGGAAAAGGCTACTGGAGTCTATTAGCTACCATGATGAAGTCCTTAAAAGCGTTACTGCCAGGCAGATATTTCCGCCCTTTCAACTTCTGACACTCCGCTGAGTGTGTACCTCGGGGTCATGACTCCAGACAGGCGTGTCTGTTATTTGTAAAAGATCTAGAAATATAAAACGAGATGGTCCATGAATCATTCCGATGTGACCACAGCCAAATACAGTAGAAGCTTTTTCCCGCCATCCCAGCCATATTTCTCAGACGGCAAAACCCTGCTGTGACATGACTGCTCCTAATTACTGCAAGAAGTCGTGGGCGGACCCAGTAGAGAATTTGCCAGCTCCAATTTCACTAGCAAAAAGTTTAGTTTTTAAAGCTGTTATTCCCCTTTACAGCGTCCTATTGGCTAAGCAAAAAGAGCGCGTTCCTCTTGCAGCAGTTTCCGGATTCGTCACGCTCCAGTATACCCAGCTGTCAATGGGACCGTGAGTCTGCTCTCGAGTTAGGGAAGGCAAAGGCAGCGAGGAAGGGGACTGGTCATACCACCTTATAAAACAAGATGGACCTGGAATGGAAGTCTCTAACACTTCACTACGCCACGGTAGTTTCGGCTATGGTTGTACGTTCACCTTTTTCTTTTAATTTCTCTTAAACCAGTCAACGGTCAATGATATTCTTGCTTCCTCGTATTGGACGAGAAGTCTCTTTTTTTTTCTCTCCTGTCCTCTATATGTGGTTCTTTTGGTTATGTTTGCATATATACTGGGAGGCCCACAATAAATATTGCCCAGATTTAAACGCCACTGCGCGCCAAACTAAGTTCACGCTTGTTATGGGCTTGATTAGAATATATATATATATATATATATATATATATATATATATATATATATATATATATATAATATATATATATATATATATATATATATATATATATATATATATATATATATATATATATATATATATATATAAAGCTACCTTGATAAAGTTGCCACTATCTCTCCTGTAAAAAAACATATTATCTCATAATCTCGCACACTATTCTCATAATCATGTAGCTAATCAAAACAAGAAGTTTACAGGCTTCTATCTATTTCTTCTTCCCCCCACCCCCTCCCCCCTTTTCCCCCACCCACCCCATCTTTGTAACTTAAAATGCCAACTCTAATTCCCACTGTCAGAGCTTTGTATTACCTGTCCCTTCTCAATGGCTCTAATCACATCCTTATTAAACCTTGAAAAAAAAAAAACCTCGATGAAAGGTTTATCAACGTAGTGTGATATCTGGGGCTTCCTAAGGAAGCAGGGATATGAGACACATCGGGAACAAATAGTTCAAGTGTGTGAATGCGCGGATCTCTTTTATCGACAGTCGTATCACAAATTACGTTACAAAAAAGGTACGGTGGATTAAACCGCGGTTAAGGGATTATTTCCAGGCCATGTGGCATCTTGAGACAGGCTGCGATCCTTTGGCAACCAGATACAGTAGTACGGATCAAGTGAAAATTAGGGAGGGGTAAAGCAGGGGTCGGTTAGTGCATATTAATTACTAACAGAGGAAGGCAAGGGAAGGGGTTGCTAACTTATATTAAGCTTGTGAGGAGGCGAACGAAGATAGCGGGGAAAAAGAGGGGTGGGGAAGTGGGTAAATCGGTTTTTTTCTTCCAATGAAAGTGGAATAAGATTTTTTTTAAGTAAAGCTAGTCCCATAGCACAAACTGCTGAAGGGGAGTGACGTGTTTGAGACCTCATCGTACTAGGTCAAACTTTATAAAGTGGGGTGACCAGTGCCTTTCCTCCCTGCCTTTGCCTTAACTCAAAAGCGGAGACAGGTATCCATTAACAGCTGAGTAGACTGGAGTGTGACGATACCAGGTTTCGAACCTGATCACTGTGCCGGGAGATTAAAGCTCCCTGACCTCTCAGTCATTCAGACGATCATTACATATGTGTGTGTATATATATATATATATATATATATATATATATATATATATATATATATATATATATATATACACACACACACACATAGACGTGGTAAAAAGATATACTTTGTCTATAAAACCGACGGTTTTCTGTGCGGGATGGCAGAAAGAGGGAGGTGGAATGCAGGAGGGAAGGAGGGAGGAATAAAAGCTAAAGGTAACCCCATAGCCGATACTGCATTAGGGGAGTGAAGTGTTAGAGACTTGAGGTTACTAGGTCCAGCATCGACATGTGGCATGGCCGATTCCCTTCCTCGCTGCCTTTTCCTTGCCGAACTCAAGTCAGGTAGCAATTTACAGCTAGGTGGGCTGGAGCGTGTCGATACTGTCAATCCGAATTCGGCACCTTTACCGCGAGAGATCAGCGCTCTAACCACTCTGCCAATCGCCGTCAGTAAAATAAAACCCATTTCGATTGAAGACCGCCAAGATTAATGTAAGTGAGTGTGTGCGGGTGTGTGTGTCTAAGTGTGTGAGTGGGTGTGAGAATGTGTGTGAGCGTGTGAACGTATGAGTGTGTGTGTGAGCGTGTGTGTGATCATGCGTGAGTGTGTGTGTGTGTGTGTGAGTAAAGTTCTAGCGAGATCACGTGCTTGCCTCGTGTTGTCTCGGGGTCTCTCAGGAGACGAAGGAGGAATAGAAGGAGCAATAGTGTCAATATTATCCAACCAGACAGAATGTTCTAGTGTCATGTCACGTAGGGTTTATATTCATTTAATTTCCTACAACTTCTTCCTATTCTTTCACCCGAAAATTCTCTCTTTTATTATCTCTGTATTTCATTTTTTTCCTGTATTTTTTTTCACCCATTCGTTTTGCGAATATTATTTTCATATAATTCGCAAACTTTACCTGTTTTCCCTTCTCATAAACTGAGAATCGCGCTAGGACGATATTACGTAGATGTCAGGGCTGCAGGGCGTCAGAAGGCGTGATAAGTCGGTTCGCTGAACACAGGACGTAGCAAATCGTCTACATTCTCAACGAGCGCGCGAGCTTCTTCTCGGCATAGTCCCGGTGAGGTGTGATACTTTACATCTGCACCGGTCAGTATCCAGACATTTGTCTCGAAAATCCCAAACTGACACGGCGCCCACTTGGGCCATGGTCAGCTGTAGTGTGAAAACTGCCCTGAAATGGAGTCAGGCTGTCTGGGATTTGAAACTGACACACGTACATCGTGGTCAGTAGGTGACAGTTACGACACGCGTTAAGCGGACGTAAATGTTGGGAGTAGGGGAGATAATTTCGCGTGGCGAAATAGTTTGGGCCCTTTGTCTGATTTTAAGATATTGGCCAAGTTTGAAACTTTAATTTCATTCTCGCTCATAGACTCCACAGTAGATAGGTCGCTCGAAAACAGAATAGCTGTTAGAGAAGATCTCAGTTTGTTTCGGCAATTTGTCGAACTTCTAGACTTCCAGAAATATTTTCAGCATTTTTATTCTTAAGTTGTGCGACTACCTGTAATTCTGTGGTTGAGGTAATTAATATGATAGATATATAGATTTTGTGAGTGTTAAAGTGTTAAATCGCTTAATTCATTTTAATCTATTTCTTTAGCGCAGAAGAGAAATAAAGTGGTAGGCTATTATATTTTCTAGGGAAGCATTCAGTGGAAAGCAGACTAAAAATTAAAATTTCTAGCTTATAACGGCAATTGTAGCTATTTATAAATTTAATTTAACTGCTAATACTCAGTCGAGTGTATTTTTCTAAACTAACGTATAAACTCTAGAATCCAGCCTCATGAATGGTGACGGAATACGCACGTGTTCTTAATTTATGAGGATTGCTGATTTTTAAATATATAACTTACGTCACGGGAAGTTTAAATGATAAGCAAAGCTCTCTGCTTGCAAGTTTAAATGTAAGTTTTAACCAGTACAGATTCTGTTTATTATATTATATGTGTTATTTTTCCTCCACACAGTGAAAGTTTTGGGGTGACCCTAACTTTACCAGCACCTAGTAGTAGTTTCCATACTTGTGAAGAAATAGACAGTCCTTATTTTGAACCACGTGGGTTTTCTCAAGTAACACTGATCTGACGGTGCAAGTTAGACAGAAATACTAATATCCCTATAACGGGTTTTCAAAGACTGTAATGATAAATACTGGACCTTGGAGCCAGCACTTAATTTCTTCTAGAAACTCTATATAATTTGCTGCCTGGTGGCGTGAATATTAACAATCATTTCCCGACTAGATTATATCTTGTGGACAAATCTGTGGTGTGACTAAAGTGAATCCTATACTGAGAGAAGGCACCGACCTGACATTCATCATTTTTTAGAAACCTACGCTATTGACACTGTGCTCTGCTAACTCCCGCGCCTGGAATAATTGTTAGGTGACTTAATCAGACATTTGAACAAATTTGCATACCCAAGTAGTCGTTCCCGGAGACTCCAAGTTAAATACGTCTTTTGGAACTGGGGACTTCTTGGCAGAAGACTGCATTTTTTGAGTCTGTGTGAAAATCTAAAATCAATGTGTTCCAAGAGGCAGCAAGCAAAGTCGTGAGTACAAGTTTGAGAAGCCATGGCGGAATGAATGAGTGTACGCTGGTTTGAGTGATATTTTCCACTATTTTATCTTTGACACCCTGTTGCTGTCCTATTTATTTTCTTTTCAATCTGCATAATTTGTTGCTAAGGCTAGAGTTCTGGTGTTTTGTCTTAGGTTAAATCAGAGTTTTTTCAAACTCTGTGCATATAATTACGAGATAAAACAAAGAAAACTCTTAGACTCAAACCCTATGTATCTGTGACTCGGGCGCCATCATCTGTTCTCTTAACGGGGCCGGGCTAAACCTAGAGTTAACACTATAACGGGGCTATCATCCTTGCAACATTTCCTTGATTTTTTTATGACTATGTGTATATGTATTTTCCTTGATGTACTTTCTTTGATGTTGTGAGCCGATTTTTTCCTGATATTAAAATCGCTCTTGAACTAAATAATCGTGTTTGGTCAGCTCGTTCTAGATAATATATATATCATTGTTATAGTTTTCCCACGTCTGTGTGTTTACCTGTCGTCACGTGTATGTGCGTGCCTGTGAGTGATAGAAATATACGTAATATGTATATTGGTGTAGTCTGTCTGACGCTGTAACAACTGTTGTAGAAGATAGGTGAGAGAGAGAAGAATTCTTTTCGCTTTCAGAGACAGCCACTATATCAAATCTATCATCTCACGTGTGTGGAAATTCTATTACCTTTCACTAACTCTCACTGAGTCTATCACCTATTCAAACCTATTCAGAAGGGACCAAACCTAGTCTTAATTCTCCTATCGGAAATCTACGACAAATGAGGGCTCGTTTCCGGTCTTTGAACTTAGAATAGGAAGACGAGTACGACAAACGTGGACTCGTCTATCTGGATTTTGAACTTAAGATTCTGTATTCTGATATAGAGTAAGAGTGTGATGTCTTGTGAGTTGTTATATCTTTAAATAATTACCCCCTAGACTAGCGATCTGTTTACGGGCGTGCTGACCACACAAACTAATAAGTTTTTTTTCCACAGCATCTTTGAATAATATACATTTTGGTTACAGGTTGATTTTGTCGGGATATATGTTAACTGCTGATTGTAATACTAAATGCTGGTAAAGTGGTGAGTGTATAACATTCACTGGGTACTGAGGCAGAACGGCGTTTGAACTAAGTTAAGGAGTGTGTTTCGGACTTTTTGTCCAGATTAATTCCCTCCCTTACCCGATCTGACTTCAGGGGCGAACTTATAGTGGATTAAAAAAATTAAGGGATTATTTTTCTCTTTAATTTTTGCAATATTCTTTTGCTTTTCCACTGTAGCAACTTATTTTTCAGAAGTAATCTTAACTACCATTTAGTTGGCGTAGTCGTGTTTTGCATTAAGTGCTTTATTGCCGATAATAGCAGCGATAGTTAGATTTTAATTTGGAGGAGGTATCCCAGGGTTAAGGATATCATCTTTTGATTTTTGGTAATTTTTTTTCTCGTAAGTGGTAGGAACCAGTGTATCCTTTTTCCTATTTTCGTTCTCCACTAGTCTCAGTCACTGACATAATATGGCCGAGAGGGCAAAGCTTAGACAACTTCTCAGGGACGAAGCGAGAGAGGAGGGACTGGAAGGAGAAGAAGCGAAAGCATTTGTCAGAGACGAACTTGAGAGATATGATGCGGAGAGGAAAGCAGCGGAAGCTAAGGAAAAAGCAGCCGCAGATTTACAGCAGAAGAAGATGGATGAGGAAATGGAAATCCGCAGGATGCAGCAGGAGGAACGTGAGAAGGAGAGGCAGCATGAGGAAAAAGAGAAGGAGAGACAGCACGAGAAGGAGAGGGAGGAGAGACAGCAGGAGAAGGAGAGGGAACAGAGACAGCACGAGTTGGCGCTTAAAACTCTAGAGTTCCAAAGTCGTGGTGCTGCCTCTACCTCCAGCAATGGAAAGTCTTCTCCTCATTCTTCCTTAACTGACCCTGCTAACACTCAATCTCTTCAACTAAATGCTATGTCTTTCACTCTTGAAGCTTTTCCTTGTCCAAATGAGAAGATTGACACATGGTTAGAAAAATTTGAGAAAATTGCAACTCTGTACGGGTTAGAGAGGTCGCGTTGGAATATGAAACTTTCCCAGGCCCTAAAAGGTTCTGCTTATGATGTTTATTCTAAGCTGGAAAGTAGCCAACAAGACGACTACGATGTGTTGAAGAAAGCGTTACTGGAGCGCTTTGAAATGAACGCTCGCAAGTTTTTGCAACTGTTTCGCAACAGCCGGAAAGAGAATTCTGAAACTTTTCACCAGTTCTCATCTCGTCTTAAGGGATATCTAACAAAGTGCCTTGAGCTTTCGCAGCTCCCCTCTACCTATGAAGGTCTTGAGGAACTTGTTCTAACTGAACAAATAAAGAACACTTTGTCTGCTGATACCCGGAGATTTCTCGCTGAGCAGGGGGCAGAAAAACTTGAAGACATTTTGGAAAAGTCTGAGCGTTATCACAATGCGCTGGCTGAACTACCGGCCACAAAGCGGAAACCGACAGAGGAGCATTTTCGAAAACATAACCTAGAGCAATCTTCTCAGGCTTCTAACCAAAACAACCACAGAGAAACTGGACCTCAAAACCCCCCTCCTGAAAAATCCAAGTTCTACAAGAACAAGTACCCCAACCACCCCAAACAGTCTGATCAACCCGACCGCCCTACATGGCAGCGCAGCCAGAAAGGACAAGGTGGCAAAGGGAAAACCCCTGAGCACGGGACATATGATCAGACCGAGCACACCGAGCCGAAACGCATCGGATGCTTATTGACAGTCTCGCAAGGCGGAATTATTGACAGTGATTCCCAACCTGTTGGGGATAGACCCTCAACGCGAGGCACTGTTACTTTGAACGGTTCTCAAACTTCTTGCTTATTTGACACGGGGCTTTCTTATGATTGCATTGTTGCCAGAAACCTGGTCAAACCCGGTCAAGAGACAGCAGAGACCGTCCAACTTTGTGGAGTTCGTAAGAGTGATGCACCTACAGCGCTTCCCATCGCATTGGTGGAGATACACTCTGACTTTGTCAGAGGTGTGATCAAAGCGGCTGTTATGGATGATCCCATCTACCCAGTCATACTTGGCGGGAGATACGTGTGTATTGGGAAACCGGAAGAGCCGATTGTGGCAGCAGTAACTACAAGAGGGCAAACCAAGAAGGAACGGGAGCCTGCGCCAAATTTGTTACCTATGGAACTTAAAGAAGCGCAATACAAGGACCCTACTTTGGCACCCTGCTTTAGGAAACTGCCCATGGCTAAGGAACCCAAACAGCACGGGGACATTTTTTCTGAGGATGGCGTACTTTATCGGAGAACGGGCAAGCCTGACCAAGGTTACAACCAGCTCCTAGTACCGAAACAGTACAGAAGCCAAATCCTAGAAATGGGGCACTCTCTTCCCTTTAGCGGACATATGGGACAGAACGCCACAAACCAACGTATAACCACTCATTATTGGTGGCCAGGAGTGAATACTGATATCATCAGATATGTCAAATCCTGTGCCCAGTGCCAACGTGTGCCACCCAAGCAACGGGCACCCCCAGTTTCTTTGGGTGAAATGCCAATAGTGGGTACACCATTCGAACGGGTTGTGATCGACATTTTAGGGCCTTTCGAAAGGACTAAAAGAAGGAACAGGTTCATCCTGACCTTAGTCGATACATGCACTTTATGGGCAGAAGCTATCCCGCTAACATGCGCAGATGCCAAGCATGTCGCAGAAGCCCTCGTGCAGATTTTCACTCGGTTGGGATTCCCTCAGCAAGTGTTGACGGATAATGGATCTCCATACCGAAACCTGTTGATGGATGAGATCGTTAAGATCTTGAGGACCCAACACATCCACACTAAGCCATATACTCCGGCGGGAAATGGGCTCGTGGAACGTGCTAATGGAAACCTCACCATGATGCTAAGTAAGCTGGCACAAGTGAAACCTGAAGATTGGGATCTCTGTATTCCTGCAGCATTATTTGGCTACAGAGAATCTCCTCATACTTCCACAGGATTTCCGCCAGCTACACTCTTATTTGGCAGACCCATTAAGGGCCCGCTTGAAGCCTTACTTCAGTCTCTGACAGACGAGAAGGCGGATGAGACAGTCGTCTCAGCAAGTAAATATGTGTCGGTTTTAAAGGAAAGGTTGAAACTAGGGTGGGACCTAGCAACGACTAACTTTAAGCGAGCTCGCACAAAGCACGCTAACCGATACAGGAAAGTCGCGGAAGAGAGAGAACTGGAAGCAGGAGAGAAAGTTTTGGTGTTACTCCCTACTGAGAACAACCAACTGAAGATCGGATGGCAAGGGCCGTTTACCGTCCTGAAAAAGATTTCTAAGGCTAACTACCAGATCTCTATTGAAGGAAAGGAGAAGGTTTTCCATTTAAATCTCTTAAAGAGATACTTGGAAAAACCAGTGCCAACCTCCGACCATCTCCTGACGATCGCCAAAACTGACGAAGATGATGATAGTGGCAGGGATATTCCACCGCTATCACAGGAAATCTTTCAAAAATGTCAGAAGCGGCGACGCTCTTTCAAGCGCGCATGGGAGACATTCCGGGGGAAGGAAACTTTGAGGAGTGGACTTGAGTAGGAATTGGACAGAGATGGAGGGGGAAGATGAGAGGGAAGAGGACAGACACCCCGAAGCTACGGTTATAGGAAATTAAACTCCATAACGTAGACATGGAGTGCTTCCATATCTTAAAGGGGGGAGGCTCTGTCACGTAGGGTTTATATTCATTTAATTTCCTACAACTTCTTCCTATTCTTTCACCCGAAAATTCTCTCTTTTATTATCTCTGTATTTCATTTTTTTCCTGTATTTTTTTCACCCATTCGTTTTGCGAATATTATTTTCATATAATTCGCAAACTTTACCTGTTTTCCCTTCTCATAAACTGAGAATCGCGCTAGGACGATATTACGTAGATGTCAGGGCTGCAGGGCGTCAGAAGGCGTGATAAGTCGGTTCGCTGAACACAGGACGTAGCAAATCGTCTACATTCTCAACGAGCGCGCGAGCTTCTTCTCGGCATAGTCCCGGTGAGGTGTGATACTTTACATCTGCACCGGTCAGTATCCAGACATTTGTCTCGAAAATCCCAAACTGACACGGCGCCCACTTGGGCCATGGTCAGCTGTAGTGTGAAAACTGCCCTGAAATGGAGTCAGGCTGTCTGGGATTTGAAACTGACACGCGTACATCGTGGTCAGTAGGTGACAGTTACGACACGCGTTAAGCGGACGTAAATGTTGGGAGTAGGGAGATAATTTCGCGTGGCGAAATAGTTTGGGCCCTTTGTCTGATTTTAAGATATTGGCCAAGTTTGAAACTTTAATTTCATTCTCGCTCATAGACTCCACAGTAGATAGGTCGCTCGAAAACAGAATAGCTGTTAGAGAAGATCTCAGTTTGTTTCGGCAATTTGTCGAACTTCTAGACTTCCAGAAATATTTTCAGCATTTTTATTCTTAAGTTGTGCGACTACCTGTAATTCTGTGGTTGAGGTAATTAATATGATAGATATATAGATTTTGTGAGTGTTAAAGTGTTAAATCGCTTAATTCATTTTAATCTATTTCTTTAGCGCAGAAGAGAAATAAAGTGGTAGGCTATTATATTTTCTAGGGAAGCATTCAGTGGAAAGCAGACTAAAAATTAAAATTTCTAGCTTATAACGGCAATTGTAGCTATTTATAAATTTAATTTAACTGCTAATACTCAGTCGAGTGTATTTTTCTAAACTAACGTATAAACTCTAGAATCCAGCCTCATGAATGGTGACGGAATACGCACGTGTTCTTAATTTATGAGGATTGCTGATTTTTAAATATAACTTACGTCACGGGAAGTTTAAATGATAAGCAAAGCTCTCTGCTTGCAAGTTTAAATGTAAGTTTTAACCAGTACAGATTCTGTTTATTATATTATATGTGTTATTTTTCCTCCACACAGTGAAAGTTTTGGGGTGACCCTAACTTTACCAGCACCTAGTAGTAGTTTCCATACTTGTGAAGAAATAGACAGTCCTTATTTTGAACCACGTGGGTTTTCTCAAGTAACACTGATCTGACGGTGCAAGTTAGACAGAAATACTAATATCCCTATAACGGGTTTTCAAAGACTGTAATGATAAATACTGGACCTTGGAGCCAGCACTTAATTTCTTCTAGAAACTCTATATAATTTGCTGCCTGGTGGCGTGAATATTAACAATCATTTCCCGACTAGATTATATCTTGTGGACAAATCTGTGGTGTGACTAAAGTGAATCCTATACTGAGAGAAGGCACCGACCTGACATTCATCATTTTTTAGAAACCTACGCTATTGACACTGTGCTCTGCTAACTCCCGCGCCTGGAATAATTGTTAGGTGACTTAATCAGACATTTGAACAAATTTGCATACCCAAGTAGTCGTTCCCGGAGACTCCAAGTTAAATACGTCTTTTGGAACTGGGGACTTCTTGGCAGAAGACTGCATTTTTTGAGTCTGTGTGAAAATCTAAAATCAATGTGTTCCAAGAGGCAGCAAGCAAAGTCGTGAGTACAAGTTTGAGAAGCCATGGCGGAATGAATGAGTGTACGCTGGTTTGAGTGATATTTTCCACTATTTTATCTTTGACACCCTGTTGCTGTCCTATTTATTTTCTTTTCAATCTGCATAATTTGTTGCTAAGGCTAGAGTTCTGGTGTTTTGTCTTAGGTTAAATCAGAGTTTTTTCAAACTCTGTGCATATAATTACGAGATAAAACAAAGAAAACTCTTAGACTCAAACCCTATGTATCTGTGACTCGGGCGCCATCATCTGTTCTCTTAACGGGGCCGGGCTAAACCTAGAGTTAACACTATAACGGGGCTATCATCCTTGCAACATTTCCTTGATTTTTTATGACTATGTGTATATGTATTTTCCTTGATGTACTTTCTTTGATGTTGTGAGCCGATTTTTCCTGATATTAAAATCGCTCTTGAACTAAATAATCGTGTTTGGTCAGCTCGTTCTAGATAATATCTATATCATTGTTATAGTTTTCCCACGTCTGTGTGTTTACCTGTCGTCACGTGTATGTGCGTGCCTGTGAGTGATAGAAATATACGTAATATGTATATTGGTGTAGTCTGTCTGACGCTGTAACAACTGTTGTAGAAGATAGGTGAGAGAGAGAAGAATTCTTTTCGCTTTCAGAGACAGCCACTATATCAAATCTATCATCTCACGTGTGTGGAAATTCTATTACCTTTCACTAACTCTCACTGAGTCTATCACCTATTCAAACCTATTCAGAAGGGACCAAACCTAGTCTTAATTCTCCTATCGGAAATCTACGACATGTCAATATATCCAATCGGACAGAACGTTCTAGTGTCAATATCTCAAATTAGACAGAACGTTCTATTGTCAATATCTCAAATCAGACAGAATGTTTTGGTGTCAATATATCCAATCGGACAGTACGTTCTAGTGTCAATATATCCAATCGGACAGAACGTGCTAGTGTCAATATATCCAATCGGACAGAACGTTCTATTGTCAATATCTCAAATCAGACAGAACGTTTTGGTGTCAATATATCCAATCGGACAGAACGTTCTAGTGTCAATATATCTACTCTGACAGAACTTACTAGTGTCAATATCTCCAGTCGGACAGAATATAATAGTGTAAATGTATGCAATCGGACAGAACGTAATAGTGTAAATATATCCAATCGGACAGAGCGTTTATTGTAAATATATTCAATCGGACAGAACGTATGGTGTAAATATCTCTAGTCGGACAAGAACGTATAGTGTACATATTTCAGTCGGGCATGATGTGTAGTTTAAGTATTTCCAGTCGGACAGACACGTATAGTGTAAGTATCTCTAATCGGACAGAACACATAGTATTAGTGTATTGAACATTCCGTCAACAGGTTAAATACTTCATTCAACTCTTAAGCAGGTGTAAGTATTTCCAAGACATCTTATATACGAGATAAGGTTAAAACTTTACCTGGAGTGTAATTATAAAGCATCAAAGGTGCGCCTCACTGTCAAACAGACAAGAACATTACTCAGGCTCCACAGAAGAGTTGACAATACTGAAATGTCAATAAATCTTAAGTGTAGGAGTCCCCAGGCTCCATAGAAGGTGAAATGTTTGACCAGCCCGAACGTTTTGTGGGGTACGTTTGCTTACAATGTTGGCAGAGGCGCTTGAGACGTATACTCTAGTGCAAATTCCCAGGTAGTGGCTGATTTTAAAGGTATTTTATGTGTATCTTATACTATGGGAGGCCTCTGTGGTCTGTCTATCTTTTTTTTTTTTTTTTTTTGGTAAGTGATTGAGCTACTGGACGTCTGTGCACTTTGTAACTAACTTTTATATCTTCTTTATTTACTTTTCCTCTTTTCTCATCTTATTTTTCTTCTTCATCGTTTTCGTCGTATTCATCTTCTTATAGTCTTTCACCTCTACCTTTTTTGTTTTTTCTTCCACAAAACTCCTATTTCTTCTACTTTCTCTTCCACCAAATTCTTGTTGTTTCAACCGCTTTATATCGTCCTCTTTATTGTTACTCCATTGCTTGCTTCTCTTTTTTTTTCTCTTCTCATTATTATTATTATTCTCCTCCTCTTTCTTCTTCCGTCTTGTTTTTTTTTATTTTTTTTTTACATTTCCCCTACTTCTTATTTCTTTTTTCATCTCTACCAGTTATTTCTTTATATTTTTTATCGACAATTTTCTTTTTCTCTTTCTTATTATTGCTCTCATTGACATTTTCATTCATTTATCACCATTCAGCTCCCCAAGGAGCATAGGCCTTTAACAAAAACATGCCAAGTCCTCCTGTCACGTGCCATCCGCTCAAGTTCTTTCCATGTTTTCCTCATCATTTTCACCTCTGTATCCAGTTCTCTTCTCCATGTGTTTTTTGGTCTACCTCTGCCTCTCTTTCCCTGTGGATTCCAGAACAAGGATCGCCTTGTAATGCTATCAACAAGTTTCCTCAATGTGTGTCCTATGTTTGTCTTTTCCCTGTGTATTTTCAGGCCCACTTGTCGTGACCTCTCATCGAGAATTTTCATTTTCTCTTGCATTTGATTATAGTTATGGGACAGAAGAGCCAAGTCATCTGCAAAATCCAGATCAACAAATTGAATGATCTTCATGGGAACTCCATAATGCCTTATCAATTTCCAAAGTGATTCTCTGTCTACACTGTCAAATGCCTTTTCATAGTCCACGAATCCGATGTATAGTGGTGACTTCCATTCCAGACTTTGTTTAACTATTATTCTCAATGTGTCTGTCTGGTCTGTACAGGATCTGTTTTGTCGAAAACATGCTTGTTCATATCACAGTTGCTTGTCTATGGACTCTTTTAATCTTCCATGGATGATTCTGTTTAATACTTTTCCTGGCACTGATAGTAACATTATTCCTCTATAATTTGTGCACTCTTGTAAATTTCCCTTCTTGGGCAACTTGACCAGATAACCTTCCTTCCATTCTGCTGGTATTTCCTCTCTCTCCCAGACTTTGCCAAGTAGTTTTTATAATATCTCTGTAGAGGTATCAATATCTGTTTTGATGGCCTCTGCTGGAGTGCAATCTGGACCAGCTGCTTTTCCATCTTTCAGAAGTTTTATGGCTTTCTTTATTTCTTCTCTACTTGGTCGTTCACAGCTGATTTGTAGCCCCTCTTCTACTGGCTGAATGTCTGGGGGGGGGGAGGGGGGGAAGAGGGGGGATTAGTTGGAGATGGTCAATTGAGAAGTTGCTCAAAATATTCCGCCCATCTCTTCATTTGTTCTTGTATATTACAAAGCAATTTTCCATTCTTATCTTTTATGAGGCCATTTGCTTGTTTATATTTCCCTGTTAGCTTCTTTGTGTTGTTGTACAGGTCCCTCATATTTCCTTTGGCTGCAGCTTCCTCTGCTTCCCTTGCCAAATCATCAATATATTTCATCTTGTCTCTTTTGATGTTTCTTCTTTGTTTGCTTCTTTGTTTGCTTCTTTGTTTGCTTCTTTGTTTGCTTCTTTGTTTGCTTCTTTGTACACTTCATGAGTCTTGGCTTAAGGTCTTTCCGTGCCTTCTTCATCCCCGTCATGTCTGTCTCCAGTTCTCTTCTCCGTGTGTTCCTTGGTCTCCCTCTACCTCTCCTACCATGAGGATTTTTTAAAAAAAGCAAGGGCTGACTGGTAATGCTATCAACAGGTTTCCTCAATGTGTGTCCTATCCATCTCCATCGTCTTCTTCTCATCTCTTGTTCTACTGTCACGTGTCTGGTTCTTGTCATGACTTCCACATTAGTGATTTTGTCATGCCACTTCAATCCACTACGCAAGTATCCACTTATGAAAGTCTGTATCGCTTCTGCTTGTTGTTTTTGTTGTTCTCCATGTTTCCGAGCTGTACAAAAGGACTGACTTGACATCTGAATTGAAAACTCCCTCATACTTAGTTCAAACACTTGCAGCTTGGAATATATCTTATGCAACAAAACTATGTGATGGAAATAAAAGAGTTCCTTAGTATCACATAGAACGGACTCCAACTTGTAAAAGCGAAATGTGGACATCCCGAAACACACAAGAAAATCATTGAAGGTTGCAGATATAGTTTTACTGAATAATGTTAAAAATCCCATAGATAGCTACAGACTAAGATGTTCAAAACACCGATATCAGACCTAAAGGTCTTATATATTTGGACATGCGCCCAAATTTATTTTAAAAACTACAGAAGATGTTCCGAAAGAGACCAATTGTTCAGAGAAATGCTATTGCACGCATGATAAATGTGTAATTCAATTTTACACGGCTCATGAGAAAACGGCAATAAATACTTTGTGACAACAGACACATTTGACAAAAGTTAAGATGCAATAAGACACAATATGACAATTTTACATGTCACGAAAGAAAGAAAACAGCATTGACGGTTGAAGAAATATGGGATTCGTCGCGAAACTGCAGATGCCGGTTAGTAAACTTTTCGGACATGGAAAAGCCGGATAATAAATCTTAATTGTCGTTATCTCTTCCAATTATTGTGGTTTTAAGACAGCGGATTCCTGAAATTGGTTACATTAGACTATCGTTCATTTGTTCTACCTTACAGGTCGGTAATCAGTCGATCCCAATCTACCGGTGGATACAAGTGGGCGATTTGACAGATCTTTAGACGACTACGGGGACAAAATATTTTAAACTAGGGAGATTTGGCACTAAACCTCTCCCGCCGGCATTTAAAATCGCGGTGTCCCCCATGGAGTTAAAGGTATTTTTCCGGATTCACAATGAAAACTCTCAAACTAGCTATTAAAATATATTTGTGAACTGCATAAGATAGGAGCGCGATCTTTTCTTTGAGAGACCCATCTTCCCATCTCTCCTGCTTAAAATTATATGAATACTGTATAAATATATATAACTGGCCAGGCCCAGTTGAAAGTGTTCGAATTAGGCCTCACACTTCTTAAAGGAGCGTTCGATTGACAGAGAGATTAGAGCGCTGGTCCCTCGTGGCGAAGGTTCCGGGTTCACAACACGGTAGCGTCACTCTCTTGTCTACCAAACTGTAAATGGGTACCTGACTCTGTTCGTGAGTTAGGGAAGGAAAAGGCAACGAAGAATAGAACTGATCACTTCACCTCTCGACGCTGGACCTACTATAGTGAAGTCTCTAACATTTCACCCCCCCTACGGCAGTATCTGCAATGGGACTACCTTGACCTTTTCACTTCCTAAAGCCTGCTCTGCATGCTATCTATTCTCAAACTCCGCGTCTATATTTTTCTTTTTATCAAGACTCTCATCTGAAAATATTAATCTCCTGTGTCAAATATGTGTCTAAATTACGTTATAAAAGACGACAGTTATATCGTCACTCAGTAAAAAGCACAATATCCTACCATTTCAAAATCCCGTATCTCTTACAACCCAATTGTAACTGTTTTAAGAGGTTTCATCGTTGTGATATTCTCACGTCAAGTGTAGCGTTGTTTGACAGAATGCCTATCTCGCTCTCACAACTCCTGACAACAATACTTAACATGCATTTGTACGTGCCAAACATCTCTACGAGACATTAAGGATTAGTGTACACAGTTTCAGGAAACAACTGGCATAACTTAGAAAAATATCTGTCACGTGTGGAAACCACTCACGGTACGGAAAACGTCGGCCTAGTTCAGCAACCAACCGTTTCTACTCAGTTACGACAACAATGAGAATCGGCGCGTTTTTTGTTTGTTTTTTTTTTTTTTTTATATCTCCGCTATATCAGCGCATCATGTGTCATTTTTTCCCCAGTAGAATATAGATATGGTTACAACTGTTGCTGGCCGCCAATTTCTAGTTCGGACCACCTTTTTCGTTTTTTAGCACCGCCCATAAAATGCTGGTTACATTCGCTTCTCTTATACTTTTCTTCTTCATGTTATCTTCATTAGGATTCGGTTATTGTGGCTCCTCTTCACCGTTCTTTATTGGGTCATCTTCTTGAGGTTCCGGTTACTCTGGCTTCTCATATAACGGTCTTCTTTAGGTTTTCTTCATTAGGTCCCGGTTACTTTGGCTTCTTTCCTGCTGTTCTTCTTCAGGTTACGTTCATGAAGCTCCGGTTACTCTGGTTCTATTAGGTTATCTTCATAGTCTTAGGTTATCTTCATAAAGTCCCGGTTACTCTGGCTTCTTTTTTGATGTTCTTCTTCATGTTATTTTCATGAGATTCTGGTTACTCTGGCTTCTTTTTTGTTGTTCTTCTTCATGTTATTTTCATGAGATTCTGGTTACTCTGGCTTCTCTTATACCTTTCTTCTTCAGGTTGTCTTCATAAGCTCCCGGTTACTCTGGCTTCTTTTTTGACGTTCTTCTTCATGTTATTTTCATGAGATTCTGGTTACCCTGGCTTCTCTTATACCGTTCTTCTTCAATTTACCTTCAAGGTGTTCCGGTTATTCTGGCTCTTCATATACCGCTCTTAGGTTATCTTCATAAGGTCCCGGTTACTCTAGCTTTTTTTTTTTTTGCTGTTCTTTTTCAGGGTAACGGGGATGAAAATACATCTAGTGTGCTCCCCATGGGGCTATGAGGCGATTCTGCAGCTAGCACTCTTGCAGGAAGTATGCACAAAAAAAATGCACGTGTTCTTAGAGTTATGTTTTTTTTTTTTTATAGCAATTTGTTTCAGACTACCAGCCTCACGTACAGCCTCATACTACTCGCCTCTTACAAGATGACATAGTAATCGGAAATAGCTCGTTTAGACAGATTTTATACGCATTTAGGCGGGGAAAAGCCAAGGATGCAGTTGATTTAGAAACAGCTTGATATCTGTGAAAACCAGGCCAGGAGTGGACTGCAACAGCGACCATGTAGCGTTAATATGATAAGAAAAACAATGCGGAAAGTAATGATAATTGTGAAGCCCTGGAAATTGTGAGTCGTCGAGGACATTATCGCTGATGCAACCAGGTTTTAAGAACTCTAAAGAACACACCGTACTGTAGACAATAAAAGGAAAGAGAAACAATAGACACATCGAAGTACCGAACACAGTCAGCACAGGCGGCATCACTCACTGAAGGGATCTAGTTGAATGTTTATACTCAACAGAGGGGCGAAAAAAGATCAAGGAAGAATACGGGAGGACGCCCGTTTGTTTGTGATCTGAATTCAAGGAAATTAATAAGAAAATGGTATACATGTAATTGTCGTAATTATTGATTAGATAGGTCTGAGAAATTTATGGTCCCGTCCGAGCAGAGGTGATAGTGATAACTCTGTGAGAATAAGGGGTAAGAAGTAGATTGCTGTTTCACGAGGGTGGGACCAAAAGATGCAGCAATAGAGAATGCAGTCAGCGACCCATAGCTTGACTGCTTGCATCAGGATCAGCGAACCAGAGCTGGTCAAGACCCTACTCCACCTCCACGTGGTGGTCCTGGAAACAGATTGCATCACTGCAGTCTGGCTGAGCGAGTAGGGATCGCAGTGGGAAGGCAAACCCGGTCCCAAAAAATGCCGTGCAGAAGTCGGATGTGTCGACCGAAAGGTGCAGATAACACAGCTTTGGCGTAAACAGACACAACGCAACCACCGTCCTTTTCAGGACGAACGAGGAAGAAGAAGAAGTTTCACGAGGGTGATAGGGTAAGAGGAAGGGCAGTCTCTGAATCGAGTAGTTGCTCTAATCCAGCCTATCTTACGACATTAATTTAACTGCAGACGCTCTTACTATCCTTGCAAAACAAATTTTTACAAGTTACCCTACACTCATGTACACACACCAATTTGGTGACACAAATGCACAAACGTAAATACAAACTACGTATAACATATAATGGGACAATGGGGTTGACCAACACGGTAAGTAAAAGGTTTGTTATGTTTATTATCACTAAACAAAAAGCACAACATCAATCATGTTACATTTATAAAGCATAGTTACAGACAAGGTGGGGAAAAAAATAGTATCTCAATAGGCCCTCCCCTCTTGTAAAGGAAAAAACAACCCAAAGAAAATTTCTATCAGAGGTAATTAACCCAAAGAGAGAACAATTTTAACAATGGGATATGCAATAATCAGTAAGGGGTATAGGAACAGGTTCTTAATTTTTAATCTATCCCGTGATTAAGCAGATTAGGGAGGGAAAGAAAAAAAACACAGAAAAAGAAATTAAGTATACTGGTGTTAGCAAGAAAAAATAAAATTAAGGTTATCTAATTTCGTTCATTCAATGCACGCATACAGTGGCCCACTTTCATCTGCACTTACCAATCGTTGAATCAGGCATTCCATGGAATAAAAAATCTTTAGCTAGTACTAAAACAATCAGAGTCTTTTCCTTGGGGTAAGGGTTCTATGGGGTGGCACTGTCCTCCGAATTGAAAAATATATATATATATAGATACATTGGTCCGGTGGGGTCTCGGCCGCTTGTAGCTAAGACACTCTATGGCGTGATGAAAAAAAAGAACTTTAGGAAAATGATTCTCCTCGGCTGTTCAATGAAGTGATGGCAGAGTATGGCCAGTGAGTTTTCTTTAGGGGGGTAATCCAGTAGGAAAACGTTTACTGTCATGTGTAAATAATTAGTGATATAAATTCTGCCACAGCAGAATATTTATGGAATGGCTTCTGGCAATTGTCCTTCTCCAGTTATACTTTAAAATGGCTTATTTGTTAAAGTTCTTGGTTTTACTACTCTCATGGATGGAGAGGTGGACCACATAGGGGTCACAACACGAAGATTTTTTTTTAAACCACAATAATCGCTGGATGGTGTAAGAACCAAAGTCAGTAAGACCATAAGAAACGCTACGACGCAAGTTATGACCAGCCTATATGTAGAAAATAGATACACATGTAATCATAATACAAATCATATCCTGACACGCTTTAATTTTTAGGTAAGACTATTTTAACCACTCCGGTATTTAATTATATATATTAAAAAACCCGCGAGTGTCTAGTTTATCTTAACGGTTTTACACGAGATATGAACTCTAGTAGTTTAGAAAATTACACACGTATGAATAGAATTAAATCGCGTTCTCTAAAGTATCCACCGCCTAGCGTCTATTAATTAATTTAAAGTATCTCTTACTTTGGAAATCGCGAGTGATTAAATTTTACGTTTATAGCTGGTAAAATTAGCTATATGTTTATTTAATACGTTTAAATTAATACAAAAATCCCAGTGAAATATACTAAAACTTTAACACATTAAAACACATAGTGGCTAATATACTATTATTACCGCAAATAAGAAAACTGAAATAAGTCTCCACGTATTTCTATAGGAAATCCAGATAAATAAGACTCCAAAATGCGCGCTAGACCATTCAAGAAATACTGATAGCAAACTGACAAACTGAATTCGGAGAGATGGGCATTTATACTAAAACGCTGGACTCTTGTTCCTTAATGCGAAAAATAACACCCCTCGTCCAATTTGGGGAATTTTGCTGTTCGTTTCGCGAATCAAAGTCTATTTTCACACTTTTTCGCCGACATGATGGCCGCTTCGCTAGCGGCGGGCGCCTTGAAGGTCCGTTCACTCGGTGAGGAAATTTCGTCCCTTGAAGCACGATCAAAGGGATGCAGTCGGTAAAAAATGGTTAACGCCCCTCTATTTGCAATTAACGATCCGTTCTCTCTTAGGGAGCTACAAATCCCGTTGCCTCGCCCTCCCGTGTTCCAGGGACACGGCGCTGACGTGATGACGTAATGTGACAGCTGGCAGACCCCATTTTGCCCTTCCCCCTTTTAAAGGAAAGTCACTAGAGATAAGAATATTTGTATTAATAGTGCTTGAAAACAAAGACAGGAGGGGTGGCTAAACTAAGAATCGGACAGTTGGCAATAGAGAGACCTGGCTTCCACGTGTTTAACTGTGCATGCTTAATTAGCCAGCGAGGGAAATCCACGTTTGATCGTTGCTTGAACCCAAAAAGTGAGTGGCCCCGATGAGAATAAAGTGATCGATCAGGATTGCTAAATTTTCATGTCACAGTAATAGGTCTTACAAAGAAACAAGTCATGCATGAATATGTTTTCTCCAGTCTTCTTCTTCGTTCGTCCTGAGAAGGACGTTGATTGCGTTGTGTCCGTTTACAGCGAGGCTGCGATATTTCCGCCTTTCGACCGACACATCCGACTTCAGCACGGCATTTTTGGGCCTGTGTTAGCCTTCCCTCTTCGATCCCTACTCACTCAGCCAGACTGCAGTGATGCAGCCTGTTTCCAGGACCACCACTTGGAGGTGGAGTAGGGTCTTGGTCAGCTCTGGTTAGCTGACCCTGACTCAAGCAGTGTAGCTATGAGTCGCTAACTGCATTCCTTACTGTTGACGCGTCTTAGTGAAAATATGAACGTGTATGACAGTCAATCGTAAGATTCTCTTTTTTTTTAAATTTTTTAAAGTAGCTTAGACATTGAGGTACACAAAGCCTACACACTCATATAGCCACACTCATATAGCCACACTCATATAGCCACACTCATATAGCCACACTCATATAGCCACATCTATTTCTCTCATAAAGTTGGGGGTCTGCCTCAGGCTTCTCTTATCGTCGTATGCGCCCGTTTGGTTATAGTCAAATTTGATCATGTCTTCACTTAGCACGACAGGCAGAGTTAATAACGAAGCAAAAGTTTAACAACGTAAACATACAATTAATCGCGCTAATTAATCACCAGGACTCGTTTACTCAGGGCAGGATTTGGGAAGTGTTGGGCCGTGTTCGGGGCCCCTGCAGGGATGACTATATATGTGTTAATGAGGCCCTTCTAGGGAAGAGGCCCGATTCGGAGAAATCGGATAAATCGGACTATAGTCGGCCTTCGTATACTGATATTGTCCACCATTTCCGGATACTCAGATGACAAAGTACAGAAAGACAGAGCTAATGCTGAAACTGGTATTGATATAGGCGAGAAGTATCGATTACCCAAACCGGCAATAGACTTTTAATGGCTGACAGCTTAGAACATTATTTAGACCAACCAGATAAGATACGTTTCCGTGTTATTAAACGTTATCAAGGTAAAAGGTGCCAGGCGCTGACAAATGTGAGACGTTTTGGTGACACGCTGTTTGAAGTAACAGAAGAGTTTCAAATAAAGTCTGGGAGAAACACTGGGAGACCAGGAAAGCTCGGATATCACGTGTGCTACTTGAAGTAAAGTAAGTTTTAATGGTGATGTTTTGTTCAACCTGATACAGTATGCGAGGGGTCGGATGAGTGGCTAAGAGGTATGGCGTCCGCCTCGAGTTCTAGAGGTACCGGGTTCGATTCCCAGTTAAGGGAATATAATTTATGAAAATATTGTTTTTCAGAACTAGAGGTCCTAATGATGCCAAACTCCCCCTGGTCTCCTGGGTAGTGAGATCGGATGCCTAGCCTTCTCGGATAGGGGCGAAAAAATAGGAGGTCCAATGTGCAAGTTGCGCACGTTAAAAATCCCACGTCAGTTGGAAATTGTAAAGAGTAAGCATATTTGGAAGGCCGCTGCCCTCGCAAAAATTATAACATTAGAAACCTACCCACCATAAAAATATTTATAGAATGTATGATTCCTATATACACACATTGGGATTTTCGCCGTTGCTACGGAGTTCGTGCACTGTGCTAAGATCCTCCTTGTGTGATCTAAAGGTGGAAATCGAAGCACTGATGGTGTAGTCCGAGTGCAATGAAGATAGCCAAACCCAAACCAAGCACCAAACCAAACCAAGTTTCAATGGTGATGACTTGCTCAACCTGATACAGTTTGCGAAATTACTCCTTTGTTGTTTTCCCTGGTATGCTCCTTCAAAGAGCTGACCTGTTTACCTTTGAAAACATACAAATAGAAAAGGGGGAAAATGTGAAAACATAGATGGGAATATTATTATTTTTTAATTACATGAGGCGGTATTGGTATACTTTGTATGTGTGTTCACATGTGTGTTTTTGCATTGCATTTATTTGTATTTATTTCACCTACTAAATAAGCTTATGCGAAACTGGGCTAACCATTTGAAATTGTTTACCGTACTGCAACGTAAAAGCAGTCTGTCTGTCTATCTGTCTGTCGCTGCTGTTTGTCTGTTCCATTGATTACACACTTTCCTACCCACTCGTCCTTACACTAAGACCTCACCAGAAATACAAAAGTTAATAAAAACAAAAACTAACATTTAAAAAAAAAAGAATGGTTGCCAGTAGGTTACAGTGGTAGATCTCCCCCCCCCCCCCCCCCCCCCCCCCACCCCCCCCCCTCCCCCCCCCCCCCCCCCCCCCCCCCCCCCCACTCTCCCCCACCCCCCCCCGGTGGTGATTTTTCCCCCCCCCCCCCCCCCCCCCCCTCACCAGATAAATACGGATTGACTATAAATAAACCTCTAATCAATATTAAATGCATACCAGTATAGACACTACCATTTCTCTGAACGTTACAACAATATGAACTATAACTAAAATGTAAAAGTACATACGAGAAAAATAATGTAGCGTGGAGCAGAAAATAAATACAGACAAGAAAATGCTACAATAAATGAAACGCGTCCTGATATAACCAACAGCTCCATCTATATGATAGATGGTTGAAATGAACGTGCTACAAAGAAAAGTAGCAAACACCGCCCTCCCCCCTCCCAAAAAAACTCGTCCTCGCAGACCCACCCACCTACCTGTCTGCCTACCTACATACCTATCTACCTACAAACCTATCTAATTACATATCTACCTACTTGCATCGGTGCCCACATACCTACCTATCTATCTGTCAATGTGTCTCTCATTTTCTTTCTTTCTCTCTCTCGCCGTCTATATGAGTGTGTATATGCATGTCTCTCTATCTCGTGATTTTTATAAAATGGGAAAGAAAACAAAAGAATAAACAAAAGTAACGAAACATTTATACAGTAACACAAACAAGTAAAAACATACACGAGGCATAATATAACACGTTTTCTTTTTTAAAGTAACACCGACAGAAAAAAAAATATATTATTTTCAACTAAAAAAAGTAACACACACAGACAGAAAGATACTATCACCAACAATTAAATAAAAAAACACCTAACACAAATACACAGAATATTGAACAAACAATCAAAAGTGAGTACGTACGTGCTAAAGCAATGTTAAATTTCATTACGAAGTGAGTCTAATTACGAATAAAGCCAAAAATGAAACCATTCAGACGAAGGTAAAAATCAATTCTTGATTCTGAACGTGGAAGAGATGAATCCATAAATTGATTCAACTACTTTTGTCAGGTTCTCGTCACAAATTGCAACTTGTTCTCAGGGAAGAAATGTTCGTCACGTTATGACAGCTCGAGTTAGCCGCGCGGTTAACAGCTTAATAGCATCACCTGCAGACTAGCCACGTTATTGAATATGATTTGGACTTAAAAGCAGCTTAATGGAACTTATGTCTGTACGTGACGTAACCGTGGTTCTCTGGCAGAAAGAGAACGCTTAAGTAATTAAGTGAAATAGAAATGCATTTTTTAAATCCTTAATTACGTAACACATAATGGAAGTCAGGTACGGGTGGCTGGGGTGTTTGATGAAACCAAGGAACATTAGCGCCTCCTGCTTACTCAGGCGTGTCACGCTGGATACTTGTGTAGCCATTACTGATATTCTAATCGTGATGAACATAACACAAAGCTGAAGTCACCGACCACAACAATAAACATATACTTCTTTAAGGTACAGCATCTTGTACGAGATTTGTTTCCAGAAATTTCCAGTAGGATGTTTGATATCTTGCCTTTAGCCAAAATGGGTCTCTTCTTTGGTACTTGACAGCTGACTGAACATGAACCAGAGCTGGAGCACCATACGAAAGATGGCTGTCAACTGAGCAAAGTGGAGACAGTTTGTTGCTGCCCTACAAGAAAGGCGTGATGGTCACTAATTGCTTTGTTAGTCAGCGGCCAAGGACAAAGGAAGAGGAAGAAGAATAAGAGGCAGTAGCATTAATCCACACATCCCAATTTAACAAAGAAAGGATAATTACTATTCCCAACTCCCTGTATAGTTTCTATGGGTCGCTGAGGAGATAGAGAAAGAATATGCCCACTGCCCCCTCAGGAATTGCGTAAGAGATGCATATACATATTATACAGACTTATCCAAACTATTGAGAATCTATATTTGAATGACACCAATTGCAGTTCCTATTGCCAAAATAAGATCAAGAGAAATCAAGTCCAACACAAAGTTAAGAATCTTTAACTCGAATATCAAGTCTGTGTGGCTCTGAAACACGGAGAACAATATAAACAACAACCAAAAAGCTACATACTTTCATAAATGAGTGCTTGCGTAGAATAGAAGGATTGAAATGGCGTGACAATGTTTCCAATGTGGAACTGATGACAAAAACCAGACAAGCGCCAGTGAAACAACAGATGAGAAGACGACGCTGGCGATAGATAGGACACAAGCGGAGGAAACATGTTGATAGCATTACAAGGCAGTCCTTGTTCTGGAATCCCCAGGGAAAGAGGCAAAGGGAGACCACAAACACACGGAGAAGATAACTGGAGACAGAAGTGAAAACGATGATAACGACGCGGAAAGAACCTGAGCTGATGGCACGTGACAGGAAGACTTGGCATGTGTTTTCTGAAGGCATATACTCACAGGAGAGCTAAAGGGTATTGATTGATTGACTGATTGATTGACTGATTGATTATCAAAATAAATGAACAAAAGAGTGCATCCGCTGCAAGGCTTCTCATTATCCCAACCCTATAATCACTTTTGTTTGTTTGTTTGTTTGTTTTCGAAATTCATGTCAGAAGAGTTGGAATGTCACAAAGGAACAACCGACCGAACGAACTTTATTTTCAAAGGGTTAAGATTTGGGCACGCAGGTCCGTCTCTCTCTCTCTCTCTCTCTCTCTCTCTCTCTCTCTCTCTCTCTCTCTCTCTCTCTCTCTCTCTCTCTCTCTCTCTCTCTGAAAGGAAGGGCAGAATGTTAGACGGGCATGCATGCCCAATTCTAAACCCTTTGAAAATAAAGTTCGTTCGTTCGTTCGTTCTCTCTCTCTCTCTCTCTCTCTCTCTCTCTCTCTCTCTCTCTCTCTCTCTCTCTCTCTCTCTTATCTTGCATACTGTATCCTTTCATTCCCACAAGTACTTTGAACAGTATTTAGGCATGCAACGTTATAAAGGTAAAATAATAGCAAACCTTTATAATATCCACTCCGAATCAAATTTAAGCATGTTAAAAAAAAAAGAATAAAAAAAGAAATTAATTTAATTTTTTTTTAAAGAAAGGGGGGAGGGGGGGGGGAGAAAACAAACAAACAAAATCCCTAAATAATAATCAGATTTGGGTGTCAATTAATAATAAAAACTCGTGAAATATTCGAACAGTGTGCTACTGAATGAGTAGGGACTTGGTGTGTGTTCAGGGTATACGGAGGATTTTACCAGAGTTGAGTGGGTTCGAGTCCCACTACAGATACTGCCGTAGGGAGTACAACGAGTAACCTATTGGATGATGCATTACACAGGCGGGTGCTCCAGTAACCTATTGGATGATGCATTACACAGGCGGGTGCTCCAGTAACCTGTTGGATGATGCATTACACAGGCGGGTGCTCCAGTAACCTATTGGATGATGCATTACACAGGCGGGTGCTCCAGTAACCTATTGGATGATGCATTACACAGGCGGGTGCTCCAGTAACCTATTGGATGATGCATTACACAGGCGGGTGCTCCAGTAACCTATTGGATGATGCATTACACAGGCGGGTGCTCCAGTAACCTGTTGGATGATGCATTACACAGGCGGGTGCTCCAGTAACCTATTGGATGATGCATTACACAGGCGGGTGCTCCAGTAACCTATTGGATGATGCATTACACAGGCGGGTGCTCCAGTAACCTATTGGATGATGCATTACACAGGCGGGTGCTCCAGTAACCTATTGGATGATGCATTACATAGGCGGGTGCTCCAGTAACCTATTGGATGATGCATTACACAGGCGGGTGCTCCAGTAACCTGTTGGATGATGCATTACACAGGCGGGTGCTCCAGTAACCTATTGGATGATGCATTACACAAGCGGGTGCTCCAGTAACCTATTGGATGATGCATTACACAGGCGGGTGCTCCAGTAACCTATTGGATGATGCATTACACAGGCGGGTGCTCTTAGAGAATTTCTTTCTTTCTGTACCTTTTTTAAAATTTATCACAAAGGGTAATTATATATTGATCATTTAACCATAAATGACATTATTTTTATTCATCCAATAAACTATGGACAAATTAAACTTAACTAAGCTTGATTCTAAAGTGAACAAGAATTAATTTCCCACCTGTAAAAGGTAACGGTAGTCAAAAAGCAGATACTGCCGTAGGTGAGTGAAGTGTTAGAGACTTCACCATACTAGGTCCAGCATTGAGAGGTGGGGTGACCAGTTCCCTTCCTCACTGCCTTTTCCTTCCCTAACTCAAAGTCAGGCAGCCCATTTACAGCAGGGTAGACTGGAGCGTTTCGATAACCGTGAATCGAACCGGGCATCTTTGCCGCAAGAGACCAACGCTCTAACCATTCTGTCAATCGGACACTCTTAACAACTGTACTGCACTTTAAAAAAATGAAAAACAAAGTCATATACAAGTATGAAATTTTCGTTCTAGTGATAACCAAGCCTACACAAAGATACGGCCAACGTTTACTATTAGCTAGTAATTTAGCCAATCACATAAAAGCCGGATATTTCAACATTTTAAAAAAATCCGGCCGGACGCTCAGGTTTGTCGCAAAAGGCCGGACAAATCCGGACGTCTGGCCACCCTAGCCTAAAACCTAGAGATAGTAGTAATTAGCCCCACGTGGAAGAATAGTGGACGTGAAAGAAAACGTTTCTGTTGAAACAAAGAAAGAATAGATCTATGCCACCCTCGTAGGAAGCCATGGATATGAGGTTGTGCATGGGACAGGCAACCTCATGATGTAAAACAAATTACTACATAAATCACTGCAGTAAGAACCACACTGCGCTGGCGATCGGGTGATCCAGGTTCGAGCCCTGGCGAAGACTTTTGAAAAAGTATCGTCGACCAGTCTCCTGAGCCGACCCAGCTCTAATGGGTACCTCCGAAATCGGCGAGTATCTGCCTGAATGGCGAGAGGATACCTGTCATTGAACAGGGAAAAAAGGGATACTCACGTAAAATCAGTCTCAGGTGAGACATATTAACCGGAGATTTCGCCTCGAGTAACAGCGGGCGTACGAAAACATAAATTAAAAAAGACTGCATTTAGAGCACATGAATACTTTGGTACAGGTTTACTGCAAGAAGGCCATCCGGAGTGTTGACGTCATGCTCCATACTTTATTTGACTGTTTCCTTCCACTGATGTCGTGAAGCGAAGTGGGGAGATGACATGTGCGTTCTTGAGTCAAATGTGTCGCGTTGGCTGTTGTGGAGTCCGTGTTGTTGTAGGATGTATGTAATATCGTTGGCTGTTGTGGAGTCCGTGTTGTTGTAGGATGTATGTAATATCGTTGGCTGTTGTGAGTCCGTGTTGTTGTAGGATGTATGTAATATCGTTGGTTGTTGTGGAGTCCGTGTTGTTGTAGGATGTATGTAATATCGTTGGCTGTTGTGGAGTCCGTCTTGTTGTAGAATGTATGTAATATCGTTGGCTGTTGTGGAGTCCGTGTTGTTGTAGGATGTATGTAATATCCTTGGCTGTTGTGAGTCCGTGTTGTTAATCTGTGATTTTGTCTATCCATCTAGGTCTTCCCTGTGACCTGAAACCAGATTTTTCTACTGGTGTAGGCGTGCAGTGCTTCATAGAGAACTAAAGGGAAATTACTACGACTTTGATGAAGTCATTCAGTCAATTCTAATCATTCAATCAGGCCTAGTTTCTAATAATCAGTTAATCAATGGCTCATTAATTTGAACAACCAATCATTATATTGATTAAAATAATGAATGGAACTCATTCCGTTCACTCGAATCAGGATAAGTGACGCGTGATATTTTCAATGTGTTATTGACTTTATATGTCAGGATTATTGGCCAGTAACTGTCGAATGATGTTTTTTTTTTTTTGGCGTATGTGAGTGCGTTGATGTACGCGATAATTATATGTTTAATTTGTGTATATGTATGAACGTGTGAATACATTTATGCACATATTCTTAAAATTATTAACTCTGCATTTATGTGAATATGTTTTGCGCGATAGTATGTTTATGAACGTAGGAGGACAATCATATCGTGCGATTTTAAATGCTTAAGAAACGTCACTGGTGCTATCATGAGAGACATAATTGAAAATGATAGAAAAATTGGAGGAACAATATTCTGCATCAAATACATTGAGAGACCGAAAATAAAGTGGTTTGGTCATCTTATGAGAACAGAGCCCTATAAAGTACCACTACGTGACTACAACAGTAGAAGATATGGTTTTAGAGCACAAAGAAGACCAAGAGACAAATGGGTAGATAATATTACAGAAGTCCTGGAACAACACGTGCTCACACCAGCCAATGCAAAAACTTCAGCTCTCGCAACGCTTCAAGGCAAAATTGGACCGAAAATATAAAGTAAATAAGTACAGTACGATCGCACCTTACCCGGTGGCTAGATTCTGAGGACACCGCTTAAATTAAACAAAAAACAAAAACGCGTGTAGTCAAGATAGTGTGGTAGCCCTAACAAGCCCTCATAAATTTCTCAGTCTTCGAAGAAACTCTAGTTGGTATTATTGTTTCACTAAATATACTGTAGAGTAACAGAGAAGTAAATGTCGAAATCTTTCCACACAATCTGCCTAAGGAAAATTCTCCGAATTTGGCCGAATATCATCACCAACCAAGAACTGTTTACTCGGAGCAACCAAGAGAACATGCACATCTTCAAAGCTGGCAGACGCTGGAGTTGGGTTGGCCATGTCCTCAGAAGAGACCCTGATGCCATCAAAAGAACAGCTATGTTATGGACCCCTGAAGGTAAGATAAAGAGAGGCCGACCAAAAAACAGCTTGGCGGAGAACTGTGGAGGCCGAGATGCAAAGAATGAACCAGAGCTGGGGCACTGCACGAAGGATAGCCACTGACCGAGCAAAGTGGAAGCAGTTAGTTGCTGCTCTACAATACGCCACTAGGCGTGACGGCTACTGACTGCTTTGACAGTCGGCGGCGAAGGATCAAAGAAGAAGAAAATATATTGTACACAAACAAAAACAAAACACAAAAAAGAAAGAAAAACGTTATTGTTACTGTTGATCAGAATCGACCGCACTGCACTCCGGGCAAACACGTAGGTGCTCAGTCTCCCTCAGCAAATGTCGAAGAGTATGAATGCTAATTGTACCTGTAGCGCGCTGGTTGTACATACGACGGGGACATCATCTCATATGTTCGTACACACGACGGGGACATCATCTCATATGTTCGTACATACGACGGGGACATCATCTCATATGTTCGTACATACGACGGGGACATCATCTCATATGTTCGTCCATACGACGGGGACATCATCTCATATGTTCGTCCATACGACGGGGACATCATCTCATATGTTCGTACATACGACGGGGACATCATCTCATATGTTCGTACATACGACGGGGACATCATCTCATAGGTTCGTACATACGACGGGGACATCATCTCATATGTTCGTACATACGACGGGGACATCATCTCATAGGTTCGTACATACGACGGGGACATCATCTCATATGTTCGTACATACGACGGGGACATCATCTCATATGTTCGTACATACGACGGGGACATCATCTCATATGTTCGTACATACGACGGGGACATCATCTCATATGTTCGTACATACGACGGGGACATCATCTCATATGTTCGTACATACGACGGGGACATCATCTCATATGTTCGTACATACGACGGGGACATCATCTCATATGTTCGTCCATACTTTCCTTTCGTCTGATGCCAAATTGCAACAGTCTTAGTCTTGTTGATTCTTCTATTGCAATGTCGTTCTCTAACAGGCGATCATTAACTATCCTTAGTATCTCTCCCTTATCCAAATCCAGTGTCCCACCTATGGATACTCTCGAGGCTAGTCTGTCAGATCTCTCATTACCACGTAATTCTGCATGACCAGGGCAGTAGATCCACACGAGTTTCCGAAGACTCGAGGCTTCTATGGATGTTTAAAAACGTTAATACATAACTAAAAAATAGCCATTTTCAATTATTTAAAACGTATTACGTGCTGCCAAGGGAAACGTTATCTACCAACCTAAAATGAACGACACAAGCTTGTTAGTATTACATCTGCATGACTTGGCGTATACATGTATTTACTGTAGTAAATATGTTTGTAAACATTAAGAAAATAAGAAGCTTTTATTCTTTCAGTGTCTACATTTTATAAATACGTAAAAGTGAATTTTGCTTAGTTGCCAGGTACATTGTGGATGTCATTTTCATTTTGATTATTATTTCTGTACATTATATTTGTTATTTGATCATATTTAACATTTTAGCCCCTTAATTACATTTTTGTTTAAATAATCTGTTATATATTTATTTAAAAAATTCCTGTCAATAATTTGAAACATTTGCAATGATAACTTTTTTAAATTAATGTACCCCCTTGGCCAACCAACCGCATAAAGCGTAATCCGCGTAAGTTAAGTTCGCGTCGGGTGCGATCAAAACCGTATAAATGTACGATTGTGTTTATGCGCGTAAGCTTTAAAGGTAATAGTGGCTGTAAATGACATGTGTGGTAATTAGCGTGTATCTGTGAGCACGGATCTGTCAATACGTGTAAATATGACAGAATGATGTTACTAAAGATGAGAGCAAAGCCATTCGACATATCAATCTTACAAACTTATGCACCAACTAAAGATTACAGCGAGGAAGAAATAGAAGAATACTATGAAGAGCTACAACACACACTTAAACCAGTCAAATCTACAGATGTGTTGATAGTAATGGGTGATATGAATGCAAAAGTAGGAAAAGGAAAATACAAGAAAATAGTAGGACAGTATGGATTAGGGACAAGAAATGATAGAGGAGACAGACTTATCCAGTTCTGTGAAGAAAACCAGCTGGTCATATGTAACACCTTTTTTGAACATCACCCAAGGAAATTATACACATGGAAAAGCCCAGGAGATGTAACACGTAATCAAATCGACTATATCATGATAAAACATAGATTTAAGAACAGTGTCACAAGTGCAAAGACACATCCTGGCGCCGACATAAATTCAGATCACAATCCAGTTGTCATCAAAGTAAATATAAAGCTGAAAAGAGCAGGAAACAGAAGACAGGAGGAACCCCAGATAGAAATATCAGCGCTGAAACAACCAGATATAAAACAGAAATATTTAATCGACGTCAAAAATAAATACCAACAGTTATTGACAGAAAGCATGGAGCAGTATAGAAGAGAAAACCCAGAAGAAAAAGCAACCGCAAAATGGGAATGCTTAAAAACCAGCATACAATCAGCAAATGCAAATTTACCTAAAAAGGAGTCTAAGAAAAATCAAATTTGGATGACAGATGACATCTTGAATAAAATGGCAGAAAGAAAGAAAGCAAAAAACACTCCAGAATATAAAACAATAGACAATGACATACGTACTATGTGTAGAGAAGCAAAAGAACGGTGGATAGAAACAAAATGTAAGGAAATAGAAGACTTGGAAGCGAAGCACATGACAAGAGATATGCATGAAGAAATAAAGAAATTATCAAATCGGTCGCGGTTTGCACAAGGAGGAAGCTCTACCAAGAACAAAAATGGTGTAATATTACTTGATGAGAAAGACATATCAAACAGATGGGCAGAATACGTAAAAGAACTATTCGAGGACAACAGAGGTAAAAAACCATCACCAGATTCTAATGAAGGCCCAAACATTCTCAGATCAGAAGTAGAGAATGCCATTCATATGATACAAAAAGGAAGATCAGCAGGCATGGATAACATAAACATTGAAATGATAGAAGCTCTGGAGAGCTTTGGTATAGATACAATCACAGAAATATGCAATGATATATACAATACAGGATATTTATCACACGACATGAAGACATCAGTTTTATAACATTGCCCAAAAAACCAAATGCAACAGAATGTTCAGACTTCAGAACAATCAGCCTGATGAGTCATGCAATTAAGATACTGCTCAAAATCATACAGGAAAGAATAAAAAGTAAAGTAGACAGCGAAATCCAAGAAGAACAGTTTGGTTTTAGACGGAACAGTGGAACAAGAGAGGCAATATTTTGCCTAAGAAGATTAGCAGAAAAATATACAGAGGTCCAAAAAAGTATGTATATGTGCTTCATTGACTATAAGAAGGCTTTTGACAGAATCCATCATGAGAAAATAATTGAATGCCTCAAAGACATAGGTATTGATGGAAAAGATATAAGAATACTCAGTAACCTTTATTGGGAGCAAACTGCCACAGTAAGATCGGGAAGGAATTATTCACCATACATAGACATAAAAAGAGGTGTCAGACAAGGTTGTGTGCTGTCCCCCTGCCTATTTAATTTATACACCGAAAAAATTTTCAGATACAGGAAATACCAGGACTGAACATCAGTGGAAGATCAATAAACAACCTTAGATATGCAGATGATACCGTGTTGTTAGCTGAAAGCGAACAGGAGTTACAAGAACTAGTGAAGCAAGTGAACAGTATAAGTCATGAATATGGACTCGACATTAATATTGAGAAAACTAAAACTATGATAATTAGCAAAACAGACGATAAACCCACATTAAAGATAAGCGTAAATGGGAAAATCCTGGAACAAGTCAAGAGCTACGTATATCTTGGTCATATAATAACAGAAGATGGCAGATGTGAAACAGAAATCAAGAAGAGAATAGGAATGGCCAAAGCTACATTCAACAACATGAAACATATACTGACATCCAAACAGTTATCTCATAAATTAAAACTGAGAATCATAAGGTGTTATATATATTCTGCATTTCTGTATGGTGCAGAAACATGGACGATGAATAAGCATTTGGAAGAAAGAATTGAGGCTCTTGAAATGTGGATATATAGAAGAATGGGGCGTATCTCATGGAAAGAGATGAAAACAAATAAGGAGGTCCTAGAAAATCTAGGTATGAAAAGAGAACTAATGAGAGAGGTCAAAGTTCGGCAGCTAAAATACTTTGGCCACATAAAAAGGCATAACACCTTGCAGAAGACCATAACAGAAGGGAGAGTTGAAGGCAAACGTGCAAGGGGAAGACAGCGCTATAAGTGGGAAGATAACATCAAGAGATGGACGGGAAATAGTCTATCAGAGTGTACCACCAAGACAAGAGACAGAAGACGTTGGAGATCCATTACAGCCAACCTTCGTTGTGGAGATGGCAACTGATGATGATGATGGTAAATATGTGCTTGTGCATGAGCGTAAAAGTGTATATATGTGTATATGTAAGTGTTTACGCATGTGTATGAGGCTGTTACTTGTAATAGATCTAGAAAATACTGTTTTGCAAAGGGGGGGGGGGGAAGCAGATTATACAGCAACGCTTGTCTGTGCTAGCAAGAAAGATGTTTTTTAACGTTAAATAGGGCCGATCATCATTTAAAAATGAAACATGGACAATCAGTCAGAAACCAGGAAAGTCACTGGAGGTCACAAAGATGTATTTTTACAGAAGAACGGTAATAAATGTAGGGACAGTCAACAAGCTCTGAAGTTATGAAAAGACATAATCGCCTATGCATTTCAGCATGGCACTTAGAAAACCAACGTCACGCTCCACTCCACTCCAGCTGTAAATGGGTACCTGACTCTGCTCTGGAGTTAGAGAAGACAAAGACAATGAGGAAGGTTACTGATCACTCCATTTTTATTACGCTGCGACCTAGTAAAGCTTAAACATCTAACAAGTTACACCCCAACGGTAGAATCTGTTATGGGACTCACTTATCGATAATGAGAGTGTTACAGTTTTACTGTACTGTTTTCACAGTTTGATAAATCGGTTTCTTAAACACTCTGAAGCATCGTCCACAATTATGTTCAAGTATCCATTTTGTGTTTGTTGGTTGCTGGTGTTTTTTTTTTTTGCTCCTTGACATATGGATGCGAGTCATAGGCAATGACTACAACCCACAAAAGCCAGCTCCAAACCTCAGAAATGAGGTATCCGTGGAAGGTGGTTGAAGCAGCAAGAAGAGACATGGTCCACAACCAGACAATACATCATGGCATCAAAACCCAGCCACTGCAGACCCGAGTGGAACAGTCCCAATTACGATAGTTTGGCCATGTCTGCAGAATAGGAGGAGATCGGCTACCACGACAAATACGGGAAACCAAGAGCCAGGGATCCAGACCTCCAAGGCGACTCAGAGTTCGCTGGGGGGGACAACATTAGACAATCTCTGAAGGACCGAGGACTAGATTGAAACCAGGCCAGGAGGACGACAGCCGTTAGGATAGCATGGCGCGCTCTCTGGCAAACCTCTACACCCCAGGGTAGAAGAGGAACGACTAAGTACGTAAGTATTTTTTTTTCTTCTTAACCTCGTTGCCATAAGCAAGGCCTTTGAAAGACATCATATACTGTAAAAATGCTATATTTTAACAACTAAATTTCGCATGGACAATAAAGAAACACAAGAAAAGAAACTTGCGTCTAGTTTATTCTCTTACCCTATCGTTCGTCAGCGACATTCGCACATTGGGGCGACAAAAGGGAGAAGGTTTTCTCGGGTATTCCCGAGTCTCAGACACATACACACAAAAATGTAAACAACGCGACTCTTGAAAAACCATTACTGTCAGCGTTATCAACACGATTGTGCTGATATCATTGAAAAAACAAAACAGAGAAACACCACAGACTTAAGTGCGATGGTACTCGAGGTGAAGCGAGATGAATGGGAAGCCTTGAAGACTCTCACATGTATCTCATGAGTCATGGAAAACGACAGTTTGAAATATGGTAAGAATCAAATACTGGGACAGCTAAACAGTCAAGAGACGGGAATACCACTTTTTTTTTTTTACTATCAGGATATATTTTGCGAAACCTGCCAAATTAACGAAATATATATGTCTGAGAATACCAAAATCTAAAACATCCTCAGTGATATCCTTAGTGTATGACAGTGTGTATCCTCAGTATCACAGTATTTTACACGGATGATATCACACTATTTTACACGGACGATATCGCATTGTTTTACACGGATGATATCACACTGTTTTACACGGATGATATCACACTGTCGTAACCTGAAGATACACACTGTTATACACTGATGATACACAATGTCATACATTGATAATATCACACTATCATACCCTGAAGATATCTCACCGTCATACACTGAGAATATCGCACTGTCACACTTTGAGAATATCACACTGTCATACATTGAGGATATCAGACAGAAATACATTGAGGATATCAGATAGTCATACATTGAGGATATCAGACAGTCATACACAGAGAACATCACACAGTCATACGCTGAAGATATCACACTGGCAAACCCTGAAGATACAAGACTGGCATACCCTGAGAATATCCCACTGTCATACCCTGAAGATATAATACTGGTATACCCTGAAGATATCACACTGGCATACCCTGGATAACACACTGTCATACCCTGAGAATATCACACTGTGAAAAGCTGATATTATCACGTACTCATGCGGTAGAAATACCAAACAGTGACATATGAAACCTTGGAACACTGAACATGCTCACACGACCCAGCGAAATAACTTGACAACTAAAAATTAAATAACACTAAAATATCACCACCATATTCCAGTCATGATGTCTCACGGCTAAGTGGGTGTGTAACAAGTTATATAAAGACGTAGATTGGCGACGAGAAAAACAACTTGGTTGAAAGAATTTCACATCAAGAGGACACCTATTATAAAAGCACTTAGAACCGCTGTCTATAGACACGTAACGACGTCACTCATCGCTGTCATTCTTACAATAAATATTTCTTTTGATGAGCCCCATTAAACTAACGCTTGGGAAATCGTGTTAGCAGTTAAGCAAGGCTTTCCTCATTTAGGGCATTAATAAATGCTAAACATCAGGGTATTTACAGACCGGTCGTTATTTGAAGGCAATTAATTTCGCACTTACATTGACGACCGGAGCCGTGATTGGAAATGAAGCTATTTAAACGACAGAATAATAGATCTAGATTAGAGGACTGGGGTATAAACTGACGAATGTTTTAAAAATCGAATTTGGTCGTCGATGAGAGAAACTTCTAACATGCAGAATATGTAAGACACGAGATACTAATTTTACATTCTTATTTCAGTTGGCTAGATTGTGATTGTTGAGAGGTGTTCTGGTCAGCTGTTGGAAGTGAGTCACTGACAATCAGCAATGGCAATCAGTAAACAAGTAAGAAACGCACAAGCAGTCACAGAAATGTGGTTTGACTGAAGAATGTTCAAAATACCATGGACAGCTAAAAAGAGTAATTGAGGATGTCCTTAAAGAGGCCAATGCGCAAAGGAAGTGTATTCCTCGTGTTAAAAGATAACCATCCACTTTCTTCGAGCATGTTAAGAGAAGAAAGCTGGAGTACATCGTGACGGCAGGGGCGATTGAAGGAAAAAGATGCAGAGGACGACAAAGAGATACTGGACAGATTGATAGGAAGAAAACAACAGAATTGATCAATAATACTGGTGACAGGCAGCTGTGCAGAAAGGTAATCGCCTGCGCCTACAGCGCATAGTATTCGAAGAAGCTCTGATCAGCTCAGCCATAATAGTGCTTATTAAAAGGCGATCTAATAAGCTACCGGGGATGTTAATTTGAGACCTGACTAGACAGATGGTGTTTATTAAGAGGTGATCTGATTATAGAGACGGTGTTTAATAAGGGGTGATCTGACTAGACATATGTTAATTAAGAGATGATCTGGTTACTTAGATGTGTTTAATAAGACGTTATCTGATTAGATGGTATTTATTAAGAGACGATATGATAAGACAGGTGTTGTTTATAAAGAGATGATCTGGTAAGACAGGTGATGTTTATAAAGAGATTATCTGGTAAGACAGGTGATGTTTATAAAGAGATGATCTAGTAAGACAGAATGGTTTTTTTTTAATAATAAGAGGTTATTTGATTAGATAGATTATGTTTAATAAACGGTGATATGATTAGCTAAATGATGCATATCGAGAGGTGATATAATTAGCAAGGCATGATTATTGAGCGCTGATTTACTTAGCCATATGGTATTTATTAAGAGATGATCCGAAGTAACTTAATTCTTTGACACACAATTAGCAATATGTCGCTTCGCAGCTGTTTCTTCATAATATACTACTGGACAAAAGTTAAGGGCCGCCATTCAGTTTAGACAAGGTTTATATAATTGATTGGATTGGCAAACTGTAAAGACAAGTGAAAATGTCATTAAAACTGAGCTCAGAGAAATGTGTATACATTTCTGTGTGCACTAGGTTAATTTTTTTTAAATGTCAAAAAACTGGGTCACTTTAACCCGCACGTGAAAATTGCCATTGTTGCTGCAAAGACTCGTGGTTTTTGCAACACGCCCCACTAGTTCAAAAGGTGAAAAAGTGAATTGAATTTCTTTTTGTTAGTAAGTCACACATTATTTAAAAAAAACTTGACTGATCTTTTCCACGGATGAATCAACTTTATTTTGTAGTAAATTGTTTACACCTGGTTGCATTTATTTGGTCCAAGTGGAGTTTTTCTTGGTGGCCCTTAACTTTTGTCCAGTAGTATATTTCGTGCCTAATGGTGTATGCGATATCAAGTCTCACCACAACTTGTTCCGATTTCTTCGACTCGTATTTATGAATTCTGCTATGGATTTTCTGAAATTGCGTGTTGTTAGATTGTACAACATCTTCAATCTTCAATATAGTTTATCTACTCTTCAATATCTGTTCATAATGTCATACTCAGTTCTTATTTCCCCTATCTCATAACATGAAGTCAGTCATTTGATCAATAAAAGCAATACCTCTTTGAACAGCGTCCATCTCAGTACTGCAGGATATATGTGAAAAGCTTTATGGAGCATTCGCGTAGTTTGAGAGAAAACACGAGTAAGAAACACAGAAATCCAAGAACAGGCGTTAGGACATCGATCTCAAGATCAGGTGAATTAGAGCGTTCTTGATCTGTCAGACAACATGTATGGCGGGAGAAAAGCGCTGGTGAAGGCAGAATTTTTCATAAAAAGGTGTTTGGGTAGAATAAGATTGAAGTGGAGTGACAAGGTCACCAATGCTGAACTGATGACCAGAAAAGTGCTTGAGGAACAAGAGTTGAGAAGAAGTCGCGGCGATGGATAGGACACACATTGAGGAAACCTGTTGATAGCATTACAAAGCAGTCCTTGTTTTGGAATCCCTTAGATAAGAGAGGCAGAGGTAGACCCACACACACACAAAATACAACAACACACATGCAAAAGAGAACTGGAGTCAAACATGAAAATGATGAGCAATACGTAGAGAGAACATGAGCTGATGGCACGTGACAGGAGGACCTGGCACATGTTTGCTGAAGACCTATGTTACCTGTGGAGTTAAAGTGTATTGATTGATTAAAGGCATGATCTTCTACTGGTACGGTAGGACAAGTGTCACGAGAGGTTAATTTGTGTTAGAGGATGAGTAGATAAAAAGGTGTATCAGATGATACCAGGATACACTTGCCAGATAAGAATTGTGGTCGTATAAGAAATACCCCAGTCTCAGAAATGAGCACTGGTGTATGGTTGTCAAAGGTAAAGTCAGACTATAAAGTTATCTGGCCCAGATGGTAACAAGAATTACCAAATCCTTAGCCGTCTCCTCTCTACTACTATCCTATGATGTGTTATGTTATTTCTAGGGTACGGTAAATAATTAACAAAAGTAACTTCAAACAAAACTGGAATGAGTTACTCAAGGCTTTGGTGACAATAAATTAATTTATTATATTTACAGTAATTTCTTCTTTTCTCTTTTGGAATAAGAATGATGGAATGCAATTCAAAGTGATGATGAAAATTTACAAAAAGAAATGTGTAACACACACAATTAAAGTTTTACACACAGAGTGTCAATGACTCCTTCCTCTTGGGAAATGTCACTTTAAAATCAAAAGTCACTTTAATTTATCTTGTCACTTATACTGAAATTCACTGTTGCCTTGACTGGAACTAACAGTTCTTGAATCACTGTTCTTAAACTTTTAAAATAGTCACTTTGACTTAAGATACTGTCTTTACAATATTGTGACCTTAACAAAGACTGCTATCATCATCTGAATTTTCTCTAAGTGTGGTGAACCACATATTTTGAGTTCAGTCCTTCTTGTGGACACTTATCTGTGTTGACTTCACCGGGCTGTCAATATTGAGTAGACAGTGGCTGCCCATTCCCATGCATTAGGGTTCCCAGACCTGATCTGAAGCACACTCTTGGGGATTGAATGCTTCTTTGGCTATCCCAGATATACACAGTCTTCTGCCTTGCTGACAGTATGGTATGATATGACCCTCAATTCAGAATTATACACACGGCATCAAAAGGCCTGGCAGGCTGCAAACATATAAAGATGGCAAAGGTGTTTAGTGGCGAGCTCTGTCTTCTGTGTTTAAAAATTGGCAGTGAGTGTTTGGTCATCCGCTTCTGTCCTTTCTATACCTTCCATCCTGCGATCGAGAGAGCACTGACGTCATAGGTTATTCGTTCGTTTTCGTCTCTGCAAAATTTGCTGAATCAAGCTGCGTGTGTGTTTTTGTCAAAACGTCCGTTCGTTCCTGTTCCTTTATCCTTCAACTGATTTCCTTCATCTTGGGCTTGTTACAACCAGCCGATTTAGAGCTGTCATTCTGTGTAATTTTCTTTTTACTACAGTCCATTCTATCTTCTGCTATGACGAGCGATAATGTGCAGAATTCTGTAGGATTCACGTGTTTCTGTCTTTAACCTCATTTATCTTGGGTTATCCTGCACATAAAAGGATCTGAACGAAGCTTAGGCTCTCTAAGATCTAACCTGGATGGCTTTATTATTTGCAATCCACCTAAATTTTCACAACTCCGATGGAAAGACAAACACCTGAGCATACTTTCTATTTCGTCCATGTTACAGCTTCCAACCTACTAGTTTCGCGGTAAATGGCTTGCGATGCTCTCATTGGCTAAAACCAAACCTAGTGTTAGACCGTGTTCGATTACCTAAGATATCATGACCATCACATTATGCGACAACAAGGTAAATATGGAGACTTCCTATGAACCAGAATTCAGATATGAAAGAAAGAGAAATAAGAGACTTCCCATGAAGCAGAATTTAGAAAGGAAAGAAAGAGAAATGAGAGACTTCCTAAGAAGCAGAATTTAGAAAGAGAAATTAGAGACTTTCTATAAAACAGAATTCAGACAAGAAAGAAAGAGACTTGAGAGACTTCCTATGAAGTAGAATTCAGAAAGGAAAGAAATAGAAATGAGAGACTTCCTATGAAGTAGAATTCAGAAAGGAAAGAAAGAGAAATGAGAGACTTCCTATGAAGCAGAATTTAGAAAGTAAGGAAAGAGAAAAGAGAGACTTCCTATGAAACAGAATTCAGAAAGGAAGGAAAGAGAAATGAGAGACTTCGCAAGAAGCAGAATATAGAAAGGAACGAGCGAATGAACTTTATTTTCAAAGGGTTAAGAATTGGGCACAGAAAGAGAAATGAGAGACTTGTTATGAAGCAGAATTTAGAAAGAGAAATTAGAGACTATTTATGAAGCAGAATTTAGAGAGAAAAGAAAGAGAAATGAGGGACTTCCTATGAAGCAGCATTTAGAAAGGAAAGAAAGAGAAATGAGCGACTTCCTATAAAGTATAATTCAGAAAGGAAAGGAAGAGAAATGAGAGACATACTATGAAGCAGAATTCAGAAAGGAAAGAAAGAGAAATGAGAGACTTCCTATGAAACAGAATTCAGAAAGGAAGGAAAGAGAAATTAGAGACTTCCTATGAAGCAGAAGTCAGAGAAAAGAAAGAGAAATGAGAGACTTCCCATAAGGCAGAATTCAGAAAGGATAGAAAGAGAAATGAGACATACTATGAATCAGAATTCAGAAAGGAAAGAAAGAGAAAGGAGAGACTTTTCATGAAGCAGAATTCAGAAAGGAAAAAATGAGAAATGAGAGACTTCCTATGAAGCAGGATTCAGAAAGGAAGGAAAGAGAAATGAGAGACTTCACATGAAGCAGAATTTAGAAAGGAAAGAAAGAAATGAGAGACTTCCTATGAAGCATAATTTAGAAAGAGAAATTAGAGACTTAATATGAAGCAGAATTCAGAAAGGAAAGAAAGAGAAATGAGTCTTCCTATGAAGCAGAATTTAGGAAGGAAAGAAAGAGACTTCCTTTGTAGCAAAATTCAAAAAGAAAAGAAAGACATGAGAGACTTTCTATGAAGCAGAATTCAGAAAGGAAAGAAAGAGAAATGAGAGACTTCCTATGAAGCAGAATTCAGAAAGGAAAGAAAGAGAGATGAGAGACTTCCTATGAAACAGAATTCAGAAAGGAAGGAAAGAGAAATGAGAGACCTCGATGAAGCAGAATTTGGAAAGGAAAGAACGAACGAACGAATGAACTTTATTGTCAAAGAGTTAAGAATTGGGCACAGAAAGAGAAATGAGAGACTTCTTATGAAGAAGAATTTAGAAAGAGAAATTAGAGACTATGAAGCAAAATTCAGAAAGGAAAGAAAGAGAAATGAGACTTCCTATGAACCAGAATTCAGACAGGAAAGAAAAAGAAATGAGAGACTTCCCATGAAGCAGAATTTAGAAAGGAAAGAAAGAGAAATGAGAGTCTTCCTATGCAGAATTCAGAAAGAGAAATGATAGACTTCCTATGAAGCAGAATTCGAAACAGAAAAGACAGAGAAATGAGAGACTTCCTATGAAGCAGAACTCAGAAAGGAAAGAAAGAGAAATGAGTCTTCCTATGAAGCAGAATTTAGGAAGGAAAGAAAGAGACTTCCTTTGTGGCAGAATTCAAAGAGAAGAGAAAGACATGAGAGACTTCCTATGAAGCAGAATTGAGAAAGGAAAGAAAGAGAAATAAGAGACTTCCTATGAAGCAGAATTCAGAAAGGATAGAAAGAGAAATGAGAGACTTCCCATAAAGCAGAATTCAGAAATGAAAGAAAGAGAGATGAGAAACTTCCTATGAAGCAGAATTCAGAAAGGAAGGAAAGAGAAATGAAAGACTTCGCATGAAGCAGAATTTGGAAAGGAAAGAACGAACGAACTTTATTTTCAAAGACGTAAGAATTGGGCACAGAAAGAGAAATGAGAGACTTCCTATGAAGAAGAATTTAGAAAGAGAAATTGGAGACTATGAAGCAGAATTCAGAGAGAAAAGAAAGAGAAATGAGAGACTTCCTATGAAGCAGAATTCAGAAAGGAAAGAAAGAGAAATGAGAGACTTCCCATGAACCAGAATTCAGACAGGAAAGAAAGAGAAATGAGAGACTTCCTATGAAGCAGAATTCGGAAAGGAAAGAAAGAGAAATGAGAGACTTCCTATGAACCAGAATTCAGACAGGAAAGAAAGAGAAATGAGAGACTTCCCATGAAGCAGAATTTAGAAAGGAAAGAAAGAGAAATGAGAGACTTCCTATGCAGAACTCAGAAAGAGAAACGAGAGACGTCCTGTGAAGCAGAATTCAAAAAAGAAAAGAAAGAGAAATGAGAGACTTTCCATGAAGCAGAATTCAGAATGGAAAGAAAGAGAAATGAGAGACTTCCTATGCAGAACTCAGAAAGAGAAACGAGAGACTTCCTATGAAGAAGAATTCAAAAAAGAAAAGACAGAGAAATGAGAGACTTCCTATGAAGCAGAATTCAGAAAAGATAGAAAAAGAAATGAGAGACATACTATGAAGCAGAATTCAGAAAAGACAGAAAGAGAAATGAAAGACTTCCTATGAAACAGAATTCAAAAAGGAAGGAAAGAGAAATGAGAGACTTTCCATGAAGCAGAATTCAGAATGGAAAGAAAGAGAAATGAGAGACTTCATATGAAGCAGAATTCAGAAAGGAAGGAAAGAGAAATGAGAGACTTTCCATGAAGCAAAATTAAGCAACGAAAAAATGAGAAATGAGAGACTTCATATGAAGCAGAAATCAGAAAGGAAGGAAAGAGAAATGAGAGACTTCCTAAGAAGCAGAATTTAGAAAGAGAAATTATAGACTTTCTATAAAACAGAATTCATACAGGACAGAAAGAGACATGAGAGACTTCCTTTGAAGTAGAATTCAGAAAGGAAAGAAAGAGAAATGAGTGGCTTTCTATGAAGTATAAGTCAGAAAGGAAAGAAATAGAAATGAGAGACTTCTTATGAAGTAGAATTTAGAAAGGAAAGGGAGAGAAATGAGAGACCTTCCATGAAGCATAATTTAGGAAGGAAAGAAAGAGACTTCCTTTGTAGCAGAATTCAGAAAGAAAAGAAAGAGAGATGAGAGACTTCCTATTAAGCAGAATTCAGAAAGGAAAGAAAGAGAAATAACAGACTTCCTATGAAGCAGAATTCAGAAAGTAAAGAAAGAGAAATGAAAGACTTGCCTATGAAGCAGAATTCAGAAAGGAAAGAAAGAGAAATGAAGACTTCCTATGAAACAGAATTCAGAAAGAGAAATGAGAGACTTCCTATGAAGCAGAATTTAGAAAGGAAAGAAAGAGAAATAAGAGACTTCCTATGAAGCAGAATTCAGAAAGGAATGAAGCAGAAATGAGAGACTTCATATGAAGCAAAATTCAGAAAGGAAAGAAAGATAAAAGAGAGACAGAGAAGCCCCCAATGGAGAGCTTTCTTTTTTCTAGCTTGTTACGATCACTGATAACCGCACTGATGACAGCTATGATTATGAAAACAAATGTATGTACTCCTTCAACCTCAGCTTTATGTACAAGATTACTGAAATATATTAGAATCTATTTCGCTTCGCAACGCTGAAAGTATTTTTTTTTTTAATTGAATTAAAATTATCGATAGAACTTTTGCTCTGACAGCTATTAATCATGCCAAGTTTTTATTCTTTGGTGCACCAAACAAAACACAGATTTCCCTTAGATATAGCTAAAAACCTTTCCTGATCGCATTATTGATTCTAATTGATTGTTTTTTTTTTTTTTTCGGGGTTCCAACCACATAATGTTTCCTAATAGCACGCCTTAACGGGCAGCCGAGAAGCGTGGAAAAGCTGTCACAACGATAAGAAAGCACAATGATTCTCACAACAGGTCTCTCTAGGAACGAATTAAAACTGGTATTGGCTTTTTGTAAAGCTATATGGTAGGAGAGTCAGTGTTCAGTGAAACTAGAAGAAACAAGAAACTATCCATCATGTGCAGCCATCCCACAAGACAGATGGCATAAATTTGTTCTTGTGCATCCGTAAAACTGATATACAGTTTTATGCATTTGCCATATGGGCGTCTGATCTGCAGATTGGTTAGAGCGCTGTCTACCCGCGGCAAAGATACCGGGTTCAAAACACGGTGGCCTCACGCTGCAGTCTACCTAACTTAATGGTACTGTGAAGTTTCTAATGCTTCCTTCTACTACGACAGTATCGTTATGAGACTCCTGGTTAAGGTATTTAAGGCAATATAATTTGTTTTTTCTCAAATGATCTCAAGGAAGATAGAAATTGAAGCTAGTGCCAGATAATATGTTTCTGTGACAAGTAGGTTGCACAGTTTACAACAGTAAGAGTTGATAGTGAAAAATAAGAAACTTACTGGCAAATATAAAAGCATTGATGTACAACTGAATATTCAGAACTACAGTTATGTAAGACATTAAATGCCAATTTTTACACTTTGATTTTAGTTAGCTGGAAGATGATTATTTGGAGATGACCTGGCTAGCCGCCTGTGTAATTCCTCGGTGTCTCTGAAGAGAAAAAGAAAGAACGGGACTACTGTACTATCTGGCATGTCATACTTGTCGCGAAATTGGTTTCAAGCCATTGCAAACGGGATCAGTTAGATTTATAAACCCGTCTACGATCGAACGACCGCTTTCAAAATGGCGGCGTATCAGCGAAATGTGTATCGGACAGAGGAAATCGCCAACGATAATAAAAACAGAAGGGAATCCGTATGAAAAGGATTCTACATTTCAGTACAGGGAAGGATGGTGTATAACTGCATATAAGATGGAACGGTAGGAAGTTCTCATTTACGGAGATATATGCGTATTTCGGCTGCCCACAGTTACGCTAAAAGCATGTAAACCCACTTCTGTTCTAAATATTAAAATCAACAAATAACAGTTTGGGAATTTACATGGATAGGAAGATAGAGTTTTATCAGCTGAATAAAACTAGATAAGATGGAACAATATGGATATTATATATGCTGAGAATGAGAAAGGCAAAATTTCAGTCGACGCACAGATCGGCTGAAATCACGGTTCGGGAAGGATTTTTTCAGGTTAGGTTTAAGCTGTGACGTCGGTACTCTCCGATACGTCCGCGCTATACGTATTTAAAGCGGATCGGTAAACTGAGAGAGATACACAACGCAAGAGGTTGAGACAAGACTGAGGGCAGATAACGCCACGACTCTAAATCCATCTGAAGTGTGAGCGGATCGCCAGAAAATTTCAGTCTAAGTGTCTGGAGTCTGAGGGTTCCATGAAATAACTCAAACCAGACTGTCCAGTATCAGAAGCCGGTGTAGTTCATCCGAGGCAATCCCACCAAAGTGCAGGACCCCAAAGAGTGAACTTCAACTGGTCATTGGCATCCCTACTGTTGGGCCTACCAAGTCTGATATCAGCAAAGGACAGTTTCAGCAGTATCAAGTTGGAAAGATAAGTGTCCTGTTTGACACTGACCACCTATACATGTGAAACAGCCAATAGTTGAAAACAATAAGTAACCATACATAAACTCAGTCAACTGATGACAGTTATCCTTAAATTCAAAGGACTAATAACAGTGATTTCAGTAACTTTATTATTTAAGATCTTGAAGTCTAAACAGAAAATAATAGTAATTGTGTGAATATTTTTATATATATATATATGTGTATACTCTTTTCCAACTAGTAGAAATAGAATATTAGTGTAATTATTAAACTATTTTAACTGTACCTGAGGATTTATTCACTTCTTCCATTTGTGGTTTCAGTGAATGTACATTTTACTTATCCCCTAGAATATAAGTAATCATAAGATAGTCATAGGGAGGAGACACCTTAAATCCTGGTACTACTTCTTACCAACTGGGCCAGGGTTTTTACAGTCTGACTATTTTTATGATAACAATACTCCAGTGCTTATTTCTAAGACTGGGGTATTACTTGTAAGGTCAGAACTCTTTACTGGCATACTCTTACATATAAATAATTTTAAATAACCTCCCGCTACAATACTGTCGTACGTTAGGTCATTTTTTTTATTTGACCCGTCTAAGTAGAGAGTGACTGTTGACTGTAGAAATTAGGTTCACTGGTGGTAGGTTGAGGGAAAGATATGTCTCTGGAGTGAGTAGGTTTCTCTTCTCCAGCATATCCGGACGACTGAGCTTTGTTTCCAAGACAGTCTTTGCCTTCCTATCTACAATAAGACAGTTCACTCTACACACACAACACTATGTGACAACAAGACACATGCACGTGAAGAAAACTATGGTAAATGGGTAGGGTCTGACCAACACGCAAAGTTAGATTTCGTTGTTGTTTATTTATCACTAAACTTATTACAACATCAAATACTTCAAGATATCAAGAATCATACATATAGAGGGAAAAAAACAAAAAAATAACCCAAAGGTTGAAGGTTGGCACTTGGTTACAGGAATAAACAATCTTGGTGTGATATAAGACCAAGTAAAAAAAAATCAAACAACCAAGTTAACCCCAGCAAAAAAAACAATCATCACACACTCTCTCACTCAGTGGCCACCTCTCACTCTCTTACCTATTGTCTTTCACCCGTGGGTCTGAGGTATCCCTTGTTTTTATAGAATATCCCTCGAAAATCCTTTTGACTGTGATTAGTGTACCAACTTCAGCTGTCGAGAGTACAAATTGGCCCCAGTTCGTCCCAAAAAAAAAATTCTAATGAGGTGAACGCCGAATTTGCTAAATCCTCGCTAAATCGTGGTAGACGTATAAATCCTAAAGGTTATCGTCACTGTTCTAAACTATCCACTTTTCCTCCGCTGGGGGGTCCACAAAGGGGGAATAAATCTAGACACAGAAATTACACCTGGGTAAATCCGGTGCGACAACGCTTGCAGTGTATAGGCGGGCGGGGGAGAAACAGGCTTCAGTTTCATGCTCGGTCTGGGATTCTATCTGGGTACTGGTGTCAATACAAACAATTGACTAGTGTGAGAATCGTTGATGATTTGACCATTAAGTGAGGTGATACTTCTAGTATCCGGATAATCTGTTTGCTCCTAATTTTAAGGATAATGATGATTGATTTTAACGGCCGACTCTTTGCCAGAGTGCCGGTTCTGCCCGGTGTATAAACTAGGTACTCCACTTGAATACAACTGCCAGGTGTCGGGGGGGAAAATGAGGATACCATGTCTACGCCGCTGTGGGCTGTTAAAAGTAATATCCTGGATTTTGTAAGTCCAGTCGTTATAATTTACAGTCACAAAATATCATCAGGCTAGTAGCCTTATGGATCCTACACGATTGTTGATAAATAGTTTATATGTACCAATGTACACATACACACATTATAAAATAAAGACCGCTGGTCGTCCACTTGGGGATCAGGTCTGCGAAAAAGATACAAACAAACATTTTTGGTAAATGCTACCATTCTATAAAGAAAATACGGACGAGGACAAGACAATATCTCACCCGCTCTGTCAATTCTGACGAATAGACGAATGAAAAGGTACACGTTGTTTGCCCTGCGGTGCTACACACACTCACAGAAGTTTGCTAGCCGCTGATTTTGTTCGGTCCGAGTCGATAGTGACTCGCCGCACAGTTTCGCGGCCAGCGGGTCACTCGCACAGTGTTTTTTCCAATACGCAACACGTACAAACAAACACCTGTTCTATTTATAGTTAGCTAGTAAATCGTCAGTGCCTGTTACCCTGTCGTATAGGCATTTAAACAAATAATAGACGCTATAATGACAATAATAACAAATGAAATATGAACATGTATGCCTTCTACCTCTGTCAGTCGTCTGTCTCTAAGTTCGGTCTGGTTAATAGTCGCTTTTATTTCTCTCTCCTGGAGAGTTGAGTGCCGAGTCAGTCTACTCTGTAAACATAACTACGGTCTCTTGTCTCAGTTATGAAGCAGTCGGGTGGCGTGGTCTTAACATTCTTACTTGGATATCTTTTTATGAAAAATTGCTACGTGTTATTTAATTTAATTCACCTTACTAGCAAGAAAAATCTAAGTAAAGTATAAGGGTTTAACTTTAATGGCTGTCACCGTGAAGTACTTCTAATACTTAGAACTATTTTCCTCTTACCAGAATCCAGAATCAAATCTCCACGATATCACTTATACACAGTATTCCATAACAGAAATTTGTTTAAGGACTACGATCTAGACTCTTCAAATTCTGACCGACGACTGATGGATGGTTTTTAGAAACAGCAATATATATATATATATATGTAAAGTTTCTTTTCTTCTTTCCACTCTGTAAAGTGTCAGTCTGTATGCTCTGTAAGGAAGAGTGGTGTGTTGTTGAGATCAGGCATGCTCCAGTCTACCCAGCTGTAAATGGGTAACTCACCCTAGTCCTGAGTTAGGGAAGGCAAAGGCTCCAGGGAAAGCAGGCCCTAAACTTGGTCACTCCAACCGACGCAGGATGGTGTATGTATGAAGTAGAAGTGTAGAGTGTGATTACCGCGAATGGTGTACTGTTCGTGTGCTGACCAATATAACCACTCATACACTTGTGTCTACAAGGCACCAATGCAGACTGCTGGAATCTTTGTTTACTCAATTTATTCAGACGTACACACTGGGACATACGAGTACATCATGGTATGTTGACATATCAATTTGTAGGTATACATAGCAGATCTGAAGTCATGACACATTCAGAAATAATGGGCAGTACATCAAAAGTTCAATGTCATGATACATTATGGCCGCATCCCCCTATCTGACTAAACGCGTCAGTGAAGGCAGATCGGTAAATAACTAAAGTTACTTGACGTCCATAGTTTGTAGTATATATTATGAAACCACGAAAGGGGGTTTCTAGCAAGATTGAGATCTCCCTGTCACTGTCCGATAATAGGATAAATAATCTGTTCTCTTGGCAGTGATCAAAACATATGATGACCGAAATCTAACATGGCTGCCTCCCTGAGTTGTCGTTCACTCATTCATAGGAAGGAGAATATAAGCCAGAGTTAATTTATAATGGGTATATAAATGATTTCATAAATGTTTCCATACAGCTCTACGGTGATCAGGTTAATTCACGTAGCCATAACCGCTGCAGGAAAGTCTGTCATCTTCGTCGATACAAAACACGACCCTAGCGATACGAAGCACAATGTTCCATCTAGGTCGAATCGACATGAGATCATCAAAATAGGGTCTGGCAATACATGGAGTCCGAATTATACATTGTACCGTACCTTAGGAGAGTCTCTAACATAAACTATAGTAGAGATACCATCTCCTTTAGAAGAAAACCACTTCCTGAATCATATTTCCTTAAGAATCTACCAGCCCTTTGAAAAGTGCGTACCCGCCATTATCACGGTACATCGGAACTCATCACGACTTGTCAAGACAACTCATACTTCCGCTAGACCGGAATAACAAGAATCTAGTCCCTCCTACCCATCCAAAATATACAATATAGGACTGATTCTACTTGTACTAATAATATGTAATACATATGAATTCAGGCCATAAACACAATAAGCAAATTAATATATTTTCTGGCCCTAAAAAATAAGTACAAACGTAAGCGCAATATCCTTGCGCCGGATCAATATCCAGAACGATTACTCCTATAATCAAAAGTGTGAATCAAACATGGATTATCTCGCTTTTACCATAGACAGCATTTTCATACACAAATGAATGAATGTCTATATTTTTCCCATATTAAATAGCCATATCGATTTTTGTAATATGTGCGTCAAAATATGCACGCAACAGATTACCACACCCCTCGGGAAAAAAAAATGGTACTTTTTTTTTTTTTTGAAACACATCTAGGAGCAACATACAATAGGCTCACAACGCACCAATAACAATGCGCAGATGATAAGCATAAGTTTTATGACCTTAGAGAAGGTACTTCTCTAAGTATAAATATTTCCAGAGAGGTGTCACCAACGCATACTACAATATTAGCAATGACACAATTTCCACATTAGTTTATACATAAATTTCATCTAAGATATCTTAACATCATGATCATCAAAGACGAAAAACATTGAAAGATCAGCGGTGAATAAATATCAATGAACCGCTAAGTAGTGTTACAATCAATATATGATATATTACATATGTGTACACATTTCAACATAGAAACAACTGTATCAAAGTTGTATAACAGTTATGAATCATGTGGGCATCTAGACAAAATATCTGCCATCATATTTTCTGACCCACGGATAGCTCGCACCGAAAAATGAAATGGCTGTAGAGCAATCGCGTATCGCGTTGATCTCGCGCTCTTCAGATTTTTACTCTGAATAGCCGTAAGAGCTTTCTGGTCAGTTTCCACAATGAAATGCGCGCCCAGAAGAAATCTTTGCAGTTTAAGGATTGACCAAACCATAGCCAATAATTCACGGTCTAGGACCGAGTAATTCTTCTCTGCGGCATTTAATTTCCGAGAAATATACATCACAGGATGCAGAGTTCCAGAGTACTCTTGCATTAGTGCAGCTCCAATCCCGGTGGATGAAGCGTCACTACGAAGAATAAATGTCTTATCCTTAGAAGGCAATACTAGGATAGGTGAAGTAGAAAACATAGTTTTAACCTTATCCAAAGAGGATTGACATTCTTGAGTAATATGGACTACATTAGGAGACCCTTTCTTTAGCAAGGAAGAAAGAGGTGACATAATGGAGGACAGATTCGGGATGAATCGTCCATAAAATTGTATTAGATCTAAGAGACTTCGTACTTGCTTTTTAGTCTTAGGAATAGAAATGTTAAGTATCTTACTTGTATTATGGTCTTCTGTTTTTAGGAACCCATGACCAACACGGTGTCCTAAGAAAGATATTTCGCTAAAACCAATACATGCTTTCGATGGTTTCGCTGTCAGGTTATGCTCGCGTAAGATAGACAATAGTTCATTTATACCATTATAGTGATCGTTCCAAGTATCACTGAAAAGACAGATGTCATCAAGATACGCAATGACATCTGAGCGATGAGATAGGATTCGACGCATCATGCGTACAAATGTAGCAGGGGCGTTCATAAGACCGAAAGGCATGAAATTCCATTGGAATAGACCCCTAGGCGTCGAAAAAGCAGTAAACGGTTTGGCGTGTTCGGATAGTGGAACTTGCCAATATCCCTTAGACAAATCGAGTTTAGTAAAGAAGTGAGAATTCGATAGTCTCGTAAGTAGCTCTTCTAGTAAAGGCATAGGTTCAGCATCGAATTTAGTCACTTGATTCAATTTGCGATAATCCACGCAAAGACGTATGTTATTGTCTTTTTTTCGTACTATAACCATCGGCGAAGAATATGCTGATGTGGATGGTTCAATAATTTTTAACTCTATCATCTCATCTAACTCTTTCTCTACCTGTGCTTGAAAATGTATCGGGATAGGATACGGTCTGACTCTTATAGGACTATGGTCAGTAAGAATAATGTCATGTTGAATGACATCAGTTTGACCAGAAATGTCAGTAAGGACATCCTGAAATTGTTCTAACATAGTAGAAACTTGTTTCTGCTCTCCTGGAGATAATTCTGGAGAAATTGCAACATCTTTCCATGATTCATTAGAGTGAAGAGGAATCATTGGAAAAGGTAAATTTACATCCGAGAAACTCGTTTCCTCATCCTGTATTACTGACAGAGATGAGTACTGTCCATGTTGGACTGGAAAATCGTCCGTTGCCTGGAAAACAGGTTGTAAATAATCCGGACGTTCATGGAATTCCGTGAGCATGTTGATGTGGAAGGTTTTACGCTTCCCGTCAATATCGACGATATAGTCAACATCGGAAACTTTTGATATTATATCGTACGGACCTTTCCAAGAAATGAGAAGTCTATTTTCCCTACAAGGTAGCAAGACGAATGCTTTGTCACCTGGACAAAGTTGTCGCAAACATCTCTTTTTATTGGCAAATTCCCTTGCCTTCTGTTTCGCAAATTCAGAAAAAGCAGTTGCCAATTTGCATGCTTCAATAATCTTGTGTCTAAGTGCGATGACATATTCATAAGAGGATTTTGTGTCATCGACAATATTATCAGCAGTTATAAGATCATGAAGTAAGGACATAGGACCTCGCGGTTTCGCGCCAAAGACAAGTTCAAAGGGAGAAAATCCTGTATGTTCGTTGGCGACCTCTCTATATGCAAAGAGAGCCGCGGGTAAAACCCTATCCCAATCCTGAGGATGATCTTCCGTTATCTTACCTAGTAGGTTTTTCAGAGTTCTATTCAAACGTTCCACCATCCCATTGGACATAGGATGATAAATACTACTCAGCGATCTCTCTATCTTCAGAGTCGACATTACTTGAGACATGGTATCCGATATGAGTTGGGTACCATGGTCGGATAATATTTCTGCTGGAAACCCCAGACGAGAAAATATTAACCAAAGAGCATCTGCGACATCAGCAGTAGTTATGCTCTTTAGAGGAACAGCCTACGGCCAACGTGTGCACATATCAACACACGTCAAAATAAATTGGTGTCCTCTAGCAGACTTTATCTTAAATGGACCAATGATGTCTATCGCCATTTTTTGAAATGGCCGAATGGGAATGTCTGCAGCCTGAATAGGTGCATCATGGCGTGGACCTCTGGATTTAATCTCTTGACATACTTTACAAGATCGACAATAGATTCGTATGTCCTTATTCACAGCAGGCCAAAAGAAAGATTGAAGAACTCTAGCTTTAGTACGGGAAAAACCCATATGTCCAGCACACTGCGAATCATGAGCGTGCTGTAAGATTTTAACTCTCATATTTTTAGGCACAAGGATTTGAGAATGAATGGACTTAGCGGAGTCTTGTACCATACATACAAGTACGCCATTCTTCATCGTAATCCAAGATTTACGATTTGTATCCTTATTCGGATCACCTTTTGTTGCCAGAGTAAAGAATTTCTTTAGAGTAGGATCATCTTCCTGCTGTTTGATAAAGGAATCGTGGGAAATCTCCAAGGGATCATCTTGGATCTGCGCATCATTATCTTCAGAATGTGAAGATTGTGGCATATTAAGAGCTTGAGCCCTAGTGATTACTGCATTAGCCGATTGCATATTAACATTTTCCCAATTAGAAATTTGCTGTGGAGTGCATTCTTTCACTCCATGAATGCGACCGATGATAAGATCAGCGATCGGATTCGGCAAGAGACATGCTTGCACCTCTCCTGTAAAGAAAGGCGTAGCAATATTGATAATGGCAGTGGAGTACTTCTCCAATGTGCCGCCAAATGTTACACATTTGACTATATTGCCTGTAGCTCGAGAAGGATTTACGAGTGATTGCCTCACTCCAATGGTAGTGCACCCCGAATCGAAAAGAATTGATACCGGAGTACCATCTATTAGGCCCCTATTAAAGACAAGAGCACCCCTTCCATTATGCGCAATTGACGCATGGAGAGCGGGAAGCGGGTGACCGCAGCTTAAAGTAGAAACTGTGGTTGGATCGAATAATGTTTTGCATTGCGAACACTCAGATGCTCTAGCAAAATCGAAAGCGGAATTTGCTACACTGTTGGAGTCTTTTTTATCATTATTCTGATTATCGGTGTCGTGGAACTCCTGTTGTGCAGAGTTAGCCTGGTAATAAGATTTACCATGTCTTTTGTGTTGTGATCTACCTCGGTTATAATTGTCTCTATAATTATTATTGCCTCTGTTATAACCCCTATTTGGGTTTGAATCATAACATTCATGATCATAATCATCATGCTCATTATATTGAGTATCCCTGTAATATTGTTTCTTTTGTCTCCATGAAGCACTTGGGTAGTTCCTATAGCTACTCCCTTTCCGAGAATTTCTAACATTATGGGTACCCCTCGCGTGTCGAGGACTATCAGCCCGATTCCAGTTCTTCAAAGAAGAACCCTGATTTGAGTGGTTATCTTGGTTTTGATACTTATTCCAATTAACCTTTTTATCAAATTTATTTTTAGCTCCTTGGAATTTGTGTGAGTAATTCTGATTATATTCTGTTGCCGAAGCAACTGGCATACTCTCTTTAATGTTAGAGTTACTAAGAATCATGTCAGGGTGTGCCGTGGCATACTGGTCACAATATTCTTCCATTTGCTTTATTGTACCAGGTTTACGCTCATGTAAGAACTCTAGGAATGATTTATTTACAGAAGACATGACCTTGTCTCTTAGCAATAAATCCGTAAGACCATCAAATGTTTTCTCTGTTTTGGATAATTCAATCCATCGTGAAAGTGTAATTCGTGCTTTTGAGATGAAATCTGAGAATTCTACACCTACCTCAGGTCTCATTGTTTTAAACAAAAGACGATAACCTTCTTCAGACAGCTGATATCTCTTTATCAAAGCTGCCCTAACAGCATCATAATTATCTTTGTCGGCCTCTTCAACAAAATATAACTTACTTAGGGACTCCCCTTTTAGATTTTCAGACAACTGATTCACATACTGTGATTTGTCAACATTATGAGATCGACAAGCCCGTTCAAATCTAGAAAGCCAAAATGTTATGTCATCACTGGTAGGGTTAAACGCTGGTACTTTGACCTTGTACACAAAGGGTTTACCATTACCACCAGATGCCTGATTAACATTACTCATACATGTCAATTTTAATTTCTCTAATTCAAACTCGTGTTCTCTTATTGCTTTTCTCTCTTCAGCTTCTCTATCTAATCTTCTCTGTTCTGCAGCAGCTTCTAATTTTTTCTGTTCTGCAGCAGCAGCAACTTCTAATTTTTTCTGTTCTGCAGCAGCTTCTAATTTTTTCTGTTCTGCAGCAGCTTCTAATTTTTTCTGTTCTGCATCAGCTTCTAATTTCTTCTGTTCTGCATCAAATCTCCTTTCCTCCACTTGCATCTGCAATTTCTTAAGTTCAGCAGCAGTATCAGCTTCTTTTTCTAATCTTTTTTCTTCAGCCAGAGCTTTTTTTTCTTCAGCAGCAGCTTCTCTTTCTAATCTTTTTTCAGCAGCAGCTTTTCTTTCTTCAACAGCAGCAGCAGTTTTTTTTCTCTTCTGCAGCTAATGCTTTGTCATATTGAGCAACAGCCCATTGTTCTAAGTCTTTTCCAGTCTTATCAAGAGATTTTCCTTGTGCAATGAAATAATCTAATGTAGACATATTGTCTTCTTAAATCAGAAACCTGAAAAAGTAAATAAATTACCCTATTTCACTTTAATGGGAGACAAGTCTATACCATAGACTTAGTCTTAGTCCAAACTTGTATGGTTTATAATAACCAATGATAACTTGAGTACCTGTGGACAACAATAACTGTATCTCAAATACTGTGGGGACAAGCCTTACAAAGGTCTTGTATACCTCAATGTAATCAAAGATCACTTGAGTACCTGTGGAAAAAATATTTCCCTTTACCAATCACTTTGGGAGACAAGCCTTACAAAGGTCTTGTACATTTTGTTTTATAATAATAACAATCATAAAGTACTGATCTGTACTATACTATCAGTGTATACCACTATACGTCATATGTCAACTAAAGACATTACAAAGGACAAACAAGAAAAGACAATATGAACACATTTGCAGAGATCAAATTAAATTAAATAGGAGAAATGAAAAAAATGATCACAGAAACCGTGATGATAACTGCCATAATATAACAAGACAAATACGCCACAGTGTATAAACATAAGGGTGTAAAGAAATCAAAAATAGAAAAGATGAGACCTACAATTATACAAACAAATCAAACAAAACTAAGGAACACAAAATTATTAACAAAAACAACGAAGAAAAGAACACCTCATCACAACTAACAAAAATAGCAGCAAATTGTTGCTAACAAATTTCCAATTAAGAAAATGTGTACCTATAGAATACTAGTACCAGACCAATGTCACTCGGCATACCTTGTACTAGTCTAACAGAACATAAACTAATTTAATACATAACAAATAACATGTAAGCATAAATAGCATATAGCATACAATATAATTTATGTCATGAATGGAATGTGTTGCAGGTATAGTGTTGTAAAGCAGGCACAGTTTATTTTAATACTAATAACTTGCCACTTTATTCAGTAATAGATTTAATTTTAAACTATTACACTGTCAATTTTTCTCTGTTGAGCATATGAAGATCCAACGATGAACTATGCACTTTATGTTCAACAACACTGTGATTCTTCTGTACGTTGAGAAATGTCAACAATACTGCTCCAGATATTTTCTACACTTGATACCACTGTCCTGTGTAATACTGTCTGTACAGCGAAAAACTGTCAACAAGCGCTGACCTAGATACAGCATCCTATCGGTAATACAGGTCAAGCTGACATCGACTGTATAGCTGTCCTACTGGTGTTGATGTGGTCAAACAAATGTTCTTTCAGCTGTAAACTGTGATTCTCAACACAAAACTTCGTAAGCTGGACCCAGGAATCTGGCTCGCCACTGTAAAGTTTCTTTTCTTCTTTCCACTCTGTAAAGTGTCAGTCTGTATGCTCTGTAAGGAAGAGTGGTGTGTTGTTGAGATCAGGCATGCTCCAGTCTACCCAGCTGTAAATGGGTAACTCACCCTAGTCCTGAGTTAGGGAAGGCAAAGGCTCCAGGGAGAGCAGGCCCTAAACTTGGTCACTCCAACCGACGCAGGATGGTGTATGTATGAAGTAGAAGTGTAGAGTGTGATTACCGCGAATGGTGTACTGTTCGTGTGCTGACCAATATAACCACTCATACACTTGTGTCTACAAGGCACCAATGCAGACTGCTGGAATCTTTGTTTACTCAATTTATTCAGACGTACACACTGGGACATACGAGTACATCATGGTATGTTGACATATCAATTTGTAGGTATACATAGCAGATCTGAAGTCATGACACATTCAGAAATAATGGGCAGTACATCAAAAGTTCAATGTCATGATACATTATGGCCGCATCCCCCTATCTGACTAAACGCGTCAGTGAAGGCAGATCGGTAAATAACTAAAGTTACTTGACGTCCATAGTTTGTAGTATATATTATGAAACCACGAAAGGGGGGTTTTCTAGCAAGATTGAGATCTCCCTGTCACTGTCCGATAATAGGATAAATAATCTGTTCTCTTGGCAGTGATCAAAACATATGATGACCGAAATCTAACATGGCTGCCTCCCTGAGTTGTCGTTCACTCATTCATAGGAAGGAGAATATAAGCCAGAGTTAATTTATAATGGGTATATAAATGATTTCATAAATGTTTCCATACAGCTCTACGGTGATCAGGTTAATTCACGTAGCCATAACCGCTGCAGGAAAGTCTGTCATCTTCGTCGATACAAAACACGACCCTAGCGATACGAAGCACAATGTTCCATCTAGGTCGAATCGACATGAGATCATCAAAATAGGGTCTGGCAATACATGGAGTCCGAATTATACATTGTACCGTACCTTAGGAGAGTCTCTAACATAAACTATAGTAGAGAGATACCATCTCCTTTAGAAGAAAACCACTTCATGAATCATATTTCCTTAAGAATCTACCAGCCCTTTGAAAAGTGCGTACCCGCCATTATCAAGGTACATCGGAACTCATCACGACTTGTCAAGACAACTCATACTTCCGCTAGACCGGAATAACAAGAATCTAGTCCCTCCTACCCATCCAAAATATACAATATAGGACTGATTCTACTTGTACTAATAATATGTAATACATATGAATTCAGGCCATAAACACAATAAGCAAATTAATATATTTTCTGGCCCTAAAAAATAAGTACAAACGTAAGCGCAATATCCTTGCGCCGGATCAATATCCAGAACGATTACTCCTATAATCAAAAGTGTGAATCAAACATGGATTATCTCGCTTTTACCATAGACAGCATTTTCATACACAAATGAATGAATGTCTATATTTTTCCCATATTAAATAGCCATATCGATTTTTGTAATATGTGCGTCAAAATATGCACGCAACAATATATATATATATCATAGACTTCGATTGATCTCTAATGGCGTTTTTTTCGCACTCCTGTGTGGGACAAAATTCAGGAGCTAGAGTTCCCAAGATGAAAGGCTTTGTGTCACAGTCTCTCAGAGTTTTCGTCTCGAGCTTTGACCGAGATCAAAAGTCTTTTGTTCTTCTAGCGGGCTTCCCCTGGAATTCTCGTGCTCGGGATCAAACATGGGACTAGGGGATTCTAGATTTCCCTGTAAAGGTTCTGCTCCGTTTGCCGTTACTCTCCCGTGCTGTCTAGCTGGTCAGTGGTCAAGTATTATATGATTGACAGCTGAGCTCGCGTGAGTTAAAAGAAGTATAACCATAGCGGGATTTATTTCCTGCTATGACTGACAGGTCGAAGAAGATTGTAAACACCGCGGTAGCCAGTTTTTAAAGAAATGAGGGCGGGGACAAAAGGGTGAGCTGCAGAAAGACAGGACAGGTAGTTTTAATGCATCTTTAGCTAGCAAATCAGAGAGTAGCTATATGGTTACAATAGGCTGTTTAGATTACTGTAGACTCTTTTCCATTACACGTCACACATACAAGGCTGTTAATATGAGGTTATCCGTGGTGTTATATAACCAGCGCGCAACAGGAACAATAAGCATTCATACCCTTCGACATTAGCCGAGAGAGACTGAGCACCTATAGGTTTGCCCGTAGTACAGTGACGTAGATTCTGATCAATAATAGCAATAATAATAATATCCTTGACATTATCAAGCCTCATCATCCTAAACAAATTACCACAGAAACCACTGCTACAAGAACATGCGGAGCTTGCTGGGTGATTCCTGCAAGGAAACTAAGCTGTACTGTCGGCACCATGCTCCATAAGGAGCGCATAAGGAAGAAGAAGACTGACTAACCAGCAGGGTGATAGAAATAACGTTTATGTTATAATATGACCCCAGCGTAATGCTGACCACGTCACCCCTAGTGTGCCGACGGTCAAGAAAATATGAGCCTAACTCCATATTCCCAAAATGCCTTAATGAGCGTGTAACGGGATCCTTTACCTTACCTTTTGTAATGTGGCCGAAGTGATAAAATACTGTAACATGACTACAATAAACAACAAACTTCAGGTACATGAAAAACTGGCGGTTCTCATGCTGTTAACAAGAATACTATATTCAAATTATGAGACACATCGGTGAAGCTTGCGATTTTTAGCTACCACACGACTCATCAGCAATTACGGTAAGATCACTAATATTAAACTGATGACAAAAATCAGGTGCCGGCAATGGAGCAAGAGATGAGAAGAAGACGCTGGCGATGGATAGGACACACATTGAGGAGACCTGTTGATAGCATTACAAGGCAGTCCTTGTTCTGGAATCCACAGGGTAAGAGAGGTAGAGGAAGACTAAAGAACACATGGAGAAGAGAACTGGAGATAGGCATGAAGGGGTACTAAGAACACATGGAAAGACCCTGAGTGGATGGCACGTGACAGGAAGACTTGGAATACGTTTTTTTAAAGCCAATGCTCCTTTGGGAGTTGAAAGGTGAAGGTGAAGGTAAAGGTGAAGGTGAAGAATCCATCAGCCATTGCCGGAAGATAGTAAATTTTTTTTAATTGACACAGTTCTAGATATATTACCCAGCTGTAAATGGGTACCTGACTCTGTTCTTGAGGGAAGAAAAAGACAGTGAGGAAGAGAAGTGATCAGCCCCACCTCTCGATGATGAACCTAGTATGGGGAAGTCTCTAACACTTCACTCCCCTACGGAGACTATCTGTTATGGGACTCCCTTTACCTGTTTACTGGATAAATTTGCTGCCAAATGAGAAAGAACTGTTTATAATAACCAAGTAATGAAAACGCAGATTAGTATTAATGGGAGAGAAGCCATTTTCAGAGCTGCAAACATGATTTCCAACGCTGAATAATTTCATCGAGACGTTGCTACAAGATTTCTACCCCGATCTGGCAATTACTTGATCATCCCCAAAGCAGATCTGACACGGCGTTTGAAGCAACAGCGTGTTTCCGGGATCGCGATCACAAATTATTCATTCTAATGCGGGTTAAAAAACAAAATAGCGTTAGGTATTTAACTAAATACGGTGTAAGCGTGAAGTTTGAATTTAATCAACAATGAACTTCGTGCGTTTACATCGACTGAACTTATGAGATTTCTTGTCACTTATCGATTTTTGAGACTTATATGGGCTACATTATGTAGTCCGTTTAAGGCGTAAAAGAGCTGATAACGAGACGAAGATAAAGAGAGAAGGATATAGCGAGACCGGGGGGGGGGGGGGGATTAGCAGAGATAGAGAGAGACGATGAGAATTAGAAGAGGCAGATTTAAAAATGCAGATATAAAGATTGTCTCGGTCCTATTGTATGGTTCTGAAACATGGTTTTAAAAAACTACAATCAAAAAGTTACAGCACTGGTGTGTTACCGCGCCCTGAAAGGGGAGAAAAGAATTGTAACACTATTCCCTACTATGAATGTCGTAAAAAGCGACTAAGGAGGGTTGGAAAAATGGTCGTAGTCGCATTCTCTCTTAATAAAGAAGGAGGAAGGGGAGGGAGAGCGCGAAAGAGAAGAGATTCCAGTTGACCGGGCGGGGGGGAGGAAATGCACTCGTGGTTCTTCATCTTAAAGTGTTAATGTATGTCGTTGTAACAAACGAGCTGATTTTACCTCCGCCATCATTTCTGGATCGAAAGGAAGAGCTTTGCGCTTATGAAACTAAAAAGGAAGCACGTGACATCCGGTTATTTTTCAACCAATCAGTCAATATCCTTTAGCTCCACAATACGCATAGGTCTTCAACAAACACATGCCAAGTCCTCCTGTCACGTGTCATCAGCTCACTTTCTTTCCACTGCTTCCTCATCATATTAAACTGAAATCACATGTATTCAGGCCGCTTTTAGGACTTTCCTTGCTTGCTGCCGATTTGTATACATTCACGGAATATTGACTTTCTAGCATTGCTAGAGCTACATGATTTGTAACGACTACGTGGGAATAAGAAAAAGGTTATCACCAGCAGGGATGCAAATATGACAAGCACGTGAAACTATCACACAGTCAATGACCTACTTCGCGGAAGACGATATAAGAAGTGAAAGAGAATTTCACGGTAGCAGTAGCAGACACAAGTATTCATTTGTTTGAACGATTACAGCGTCTGCGATCCGTGACGTTTGCAGCGGTCATAAGGACAGACAGGAATAAAGAAGGGACTGTGTTTACCCCAAAGAGATACTTCCTCTCGTCGCGCCTTCGGTCTAAGATTACGCCTTCTGTGGATGATCTACAGACCAAACCATTCTTTCTCTGTGTGTCGGTGAAGCATGAAGCTAATCCAAAGAACTTTTTTATGTTAAATTTGTCTCGTGTGGTAACATTATGAGCTGTGTTTATCCATATTGTATACTGCGAAGATTATATGATATGAGAAAGGCAAAACTTCTGATTAGACTTCGTGGCACGGTTGTGTAGTCCCCCCAAAAAATTCCGACTCCGACTTCTGAAATTTTAGAAATCCAACCCCTACTTCCGACTTCGATTACAGTTTTTATTAATCATATGGCATAAATGTCGGAGTCCGGACATTTTTTACCGACTCAACTAAAACACAACCAACTCCACTACTCCGACTTCACAGCCCTGTTGGTGTGATCAAAACTTTTTTTCGAAACGTGAAAAAACCCAACTGGCCAGACTGATACATTGTGACTGCCATTTTCTCGCTATTTTGGCAATTTCCCTACTGCAGGAGATAGCGCTCCCAATCGGTAACTCCTAGTTGTCAACGGGAAATGTCATTCTTGGCTTAAAGCAGTGATTCCCATCCTTTTGACTGATATACCCCTGCAGGGTCGGTCTGGTCCTCAGGTACCTCTAAAGATTATCGCAGGCATATAACTCTTTAAAAAAATGTTTTTCTCGTCGTTGACATGTAAGTATGTATTGTAATATAGTGGATTCAAAAACTGATCGTAAACTTAAAGAATTATTTAACTCTTAAAAGACGTACTGGTTTTCCCATATCTGATGGAAAGAATCTTGTCACTCTTATTTTTTAAAATAGTTTTAAAGTTTAAGGATAGATTCTTTTAAATTGTCTGAACTCAAATAAAATTGTAAGGGAAATTCAATTGACAGAAAATTAATAAAATGTAAACTTGGAACAAATCGAAACAGAAGCTTAGTTTAAAGATATTGGCCCCAAAAACTGGCCTCCCGTCACGAACGTTTGGGGAAAATCCAACCCGAATACTGGCCCGTCGCCCTAAAAGAGTTAAACTACAAATACAAACAAAAATACTTTCTCAGTAAATCCAAAGAGAGAGTTACCCATCGCCTAGCTTACGTGCATATTTTAGTGGGTGGAGAACACACTCCACAATTGCTCTGCCACATCCGATGTTTAGCTCAAGTCCAAACTTCAAACCTCCCCCTAATTTCATAATAGAAAAAAAAAATCATAAATATACATTTATCATTTAGAAAATAAATATTTCGTAATTAGAAAATAAACCCCCAAGCATTACTAGCTAAGAGAAACGTCATGTATTGACAAATGAGAACCCCGCTAACTTTTTTTAAAAAGCACGGAATATGCGCGCATTGCACTGTGAAAGCTAAATTGAACACCCACAGTGAACGCAGGCCTTACAATGTGTTTGTGGTGTATTGACCATTGACTGTTAAGTTATGACAAGTTTGACAACAAACATTCAGGAGAATTAGTGCCGACATTAGGGCACACAGCAGAGAGAACGCAACATAATTATTTCACATCACCTTTTTGGCAGTTTCTTTCTCATCTTTCACCTTTCATCTCCCAAACGAGCATAAGCATTCAACAAACTTATGTCAAGTCTTCAAGTCCCGTGCCATCAGCTCACGGTCTTTCATCCCCCTTTCACGCCTGTCTCCAGTTCTCTTTTCCACGTGTTCTTTGATTTTTCTCTACTTCTCTTACTCTGGGTGTTCCAGAACAGGGATTGTCTGGTGATGCTATTAACAGGCCTTCTCAGTGTGCGTCCTATCCATCTCCAGCGCCTTCTTCTCATTTCTCGCTCCACCGGTGCTTGTCTGGTTCTTGTCATCAGTTCCACAGTAGTGATCTTGCCATGCTTACCCGTGAGTTACCGGGGCCCGAAAGGGTAGCAAAGAATAGTAACACTGTACCCTACCATGCATGTCGTAAAAAGCGACTAAGAAGGGTTGGGCATGGAGCTGGTTACCCCATCCCGTAAAGAACTTTTTACCAAAAAACTTCAACAAACATGGACAAGTCAAATACAGAATATAAATCAACACAGCCGCCCAAGACAGAAGAAGGTCCTCTGGAAAGGAGGCGCATGAAGCAACCCAGAGAAAGTCGAAAGGAGTCTGGATTGTCGACTAACCTTTTTTCGTCTAGGAAAATCTCCAGGATTGGCACCTAGAATGTTCGCACAGGTAGCAGCGGAAATGACAAACTACAGAATTGACATCCTGGGTCTCTGCGAGACACGGTGGAAGGGCATAGAGAGGAGGAGATTGATCACACAAGAAATGGTGTTGTCCTCAGGACATGAGGGGGAAAGAGTCCACCACAGTGAAGGAGTGGCTCTAATGCTGTCTAGGGAAGCACAGAAGGCACTTATAGAATGGGAAGCAATGGGATCCCGAATTATAACAGCAAAATTTAAATCAGCCAAAAAGAAAGTAAATATAAACATCATCCAGTGTTATGCACCAACAAATGATAAAGAAGAATCTGAGAAAGAAGACTTTTACACCAGACTACAAAATGTCTTGGACAAAAAGAAAAGAAAGGACATCACAATTTTGATGGGGGACCTAAACGCGAAAATAGGAACAGACAACACCGGCTTTGAAGAAATCATGGGAAAGCATGGATTAGGTATGATGAATGAGAATGGGGAACTATTAGCTAACTTCTGTGCTTCAAATCAACTAGCTATAGGAGGAAGCATATTTCCACATAAAAGAATACATAAAGCAACATGGATATCACCAGACCACAGAACTGAGAATCAGATTGATCACATATGCATAAGTAAGAAGTTTAGGTCATCATTGCATGATGTAAAAGTATGTAGAGGAGCAGATGTGGTATCAGACCACCATCTTCTGTTGGCTAAAACAAAATTAAAACTCAAGAAATTTACAACAGTATATAGCTATAGACAACAGTATAATGTGGGATATCTAAGAAATCAGGAAATAAGAGAAAAATTTTCAATCACAGTATCCAACAAATACCAAGTACTCCAACAGCTGGAAGATGAAGCAGATACGGAAGACCACTGGCAACAAGTAAAAAATATATGGAACGAGACATGTGAAGAAGTACTGAGAAAAAGAGAACATCAGCACAAAGCATGGATAACAACAGAAACCATTAGCAAGATAGAAGACAGGAAAAATAAGAAAGCAGATTTAAACAGAAGCAAAACCAGAAGCTCCAAAGCCAAGGCTCATGAAGTGTACATAGAAGCAAACAAAGAAGTAAGAAGAAACATCAAAAGAGACAAGAGGAAGTATATTGAAGAGTTGGCAAGGGAAGCAGAGGAAGCTGCAGCCAAAGGAAATATGAGGGACCTGTACAACAACACAAAGAAGCTAACAGGGAAATATAAGCAAGCAAATGGCCTCATTAAAGATAACAATGAAACATTGCTTGGTAATATACAAGAACAAATGAAGAGATGGACAGAACATTTTGAGGAACTTCTCAATAGACCAGCTCCAACTAATCCCCCAGACATCCAGCCAGCAGAAGAGGAGCTACAAATCAGCTGTGAACGACCAAGTAGAGAAGAAATAAAGAAAGCCATAAAACTTCTGAAAGATGGAAAAGCATCTGGTCCAGATGGAATTCCAGCAGAGGCCATCAAAACTGATATTGATTCTTCTACAGAGATATTATACAAACTACTTGGCAAAGTCTGGGAGGGAGAGAAAATACCAGCAGAATGGAAGGAAGGTTATCTGGTCAAGTTCCCTAAGAAGGGAAATTTACAAGAGTGCACAAATTATAGAGGAATAATGTTGTTACTATCAGTTCCAGGAAAAGTATAAAACTGAATCATCCTGGAGAGATTAAAAGAGTCCAAAAACAAGCAACTGAGAGATGAACAAGCAGGTTTTCGACAAAATAGATACTGTACAGACCAGATAGCCACACTGAGAATAATAGTTGAGCTAAGTCTGGAATGGAATTCACCGCTATTCATCGGATTCGTGGACTATGAAAAGGCATTTGACAGTGTAGACAGAGAAATTGATGAGGCATTACGGAGTTCCCATGAAGATAATTAACTTAATAAGGAAGACCTACGAAGACATGACGTGCAGAGTTCTTCATGAAGGACAACTTACAGAACCATGTAGGATTAGAACGGGAGTGAGACATGGATGCCTCTTGTCTCCATTTCTTTTCTTACTAGCAATAGATTGGGTTATGAAAACATCGACATCACACAACAGAAATGGAATCCAGTGGAATCTGACTAAACAGGTTGATGATCTGGATTTTGCAGATGACTTGGCTCTTCTGTCCCATAACCATAATCAGATGCAAGAAAAAATGAAAATTCTCGATGAGAGGTCACAACAAGTGGGCCTGAAAGTACACAGGGAAAATATTCTCATTTACGAAAGTCTCTAGCTTTTTGGTTGTTGTTTTTGCTGTTCTCCATATTTCAGAGCCATACAATAGAACTGACCTGACACTTGAATTGAAAATTCTAATTTTGGTGTTGAACGTGATTTCTTATATCTCCATGTATTTCCCAGTATTTCCCAAAGCCTTTTGTATTCTTGCTTTGATATCATTTTCTGTCCTGCCAACTGTGTTTCTATACTGCTGCCAAGATATATGTTTGGCAGGTTAAAAGTTAAATAAAGATATAGGACGTCCCATAGCAGATTCTGCCGTAGGGGAGTGAAGTGTTAGAGACTTCATCGGTATTAGGTCCAGCTTATAGAGGTGGGGGTGACCCGTTCCCTTCCTCGCTGCATTTTCCTTCCCTAACTCAAAGAGCAAGGTAGGTACCCATTTACAGCCTAGTAAACTTGAGCGTCGGTTGGCGGGTTACTTAAAAATATTTTACTATTTAAAAAAAAAAAAAGAACTTAAGCATATGAAAATCGCTATTTAATGAATAACGTGGCAATCGAATCCTGCCGAAGTCAATGTAACATTTTTCCCGTTACGAACACATGGGAATCAAGGATCGATACTCAGCTCTTCAAACATATCAGAATTCCATTGTGGGAGCAAGCATTTAATTATTCGGCGCGTTCAGCAATTTGAACTTTAATTGTACGAGTCTTCGTCTCCGACCTAACTAAAGAACGATTTTTTATGATTGTTTTCTCCCACTGTTTACTTTACGCGGCCTTCCTTAGCCGACGTTTGGTTTATTGAACTTCCTGATGGAGGGTTGTAGATTTGTCGCTGGTGGGGAGATAGTTGAAGGATTGGTGGTATCGCTGTTGTTAGAATTCTGCCTGTCATGCTGGGGACCGGGGTTCGCTACCGCGGAGGAATCAACGACGACAAACCCTGGAAGTCGGCAGTGTATGCGGACAAAGATAAAGGTAGTCCCAATGGTAGATATTTCCGAAGGGGACTAAAGTGTTACAGACTTCATTCAATGTGCTAGATACAGTTTCGAGAGGAGGGGTGACCAGTTGCCTTTTTAAGCTGCTTTTGCCTACGCTAACTCAAGAGTAGAGTTAGGTACCTCTTTAAAGTTGGATGAATATACTGCTAAAATGAAAAGAAGAAAGAAAGAATAGAGGAGAAGGTTAGATTAGTAAAAAAGAAGACTATACATTATATTCTTTCAATTGGTTAACGATATATTTTACAAAGCAACGTCATTGTCTCGGTCTTAATTGCGTAGGTTGATTGTCCTCTTGTTCATGTTTCCATTTAGTTATACTGGCGTATAAGAGCTTTCACTACAACGCTTTACTAAATTCAATTTTCCCCCCCCCCCCCCCCAATTCGTAGCCGATGTAGTTGGTTGAAGTACAGCGACTTAAGGCCAAATTAGCACTAAGTGATGTCACGTGCTGGCATTCGAAACTGTATACAATGCTTAGACAGCACAGACGTCGCTGGCTTGGCCATGCCCGCCGCAGAACTGGCAGATATCAAAAGAACAGCCTGGAGACCGCAGCTGAGGTTCAAAGATGTGTACAAGATGTACATGAAGGCACTGGAACATGTAACGACGATCAAAGATGTGTACAAGATGTACATGAAGGCACTGGAACCTGTAACGACGATCAAAGATGTGTACAAGATGTACACGAAGGCACTGGAACCTGTAACGACGATCAAAGATGTGTACAACATGTACATGAAGGCACTGGAACCTGTAACAACGAAGCTGCCGATCGCACCAAGTGGAGATGCTCTCAATGGCACCACCCCTGACTTGTTAAAAAGAAGTTCTTACGACAAGCAGAAGAGAAAAGAACATGCTAATAGGTACAGCAGGCAAATGTAAAAAAAAAATGCACAGTAACTCCATGCCATAGCCTTTTCCCTTGGAAGACAAGAGATACTCGTTTAAACATCAAGAATATTATAAGTTACATTGTTTAATGACATATTCCGAGGACAGCTAGAAGCAATTCAGAGCCTGGCAGGGGGTTTTTTTTTTGGGGGGGGGGGGGGGGGGGGCGCATACGGTTGTCTAACTCATAGTTCAGTTTATCGACTGAGTATAGCAACAGTAGATCCATAAACACTACTTCTTTTGCTTTGTTTTTGTTTTTAACCTCACAAAATTAGAGAGCTGGAGATGTTGATGACGTCATAATAACGAGTTCGTGATTTCCATCTAGTTTCCTTCCTGCTGTTGCAGTAAAGTGTATACCTACACGCGCAGAGTGTGATTAACCCAGTTCTATAAATTCCCTCTACTTCGTGAGTTATTCCACTATTCGATTTTTGAAAATATATATTAAAATACTAACAGTGATTCATTGTATTAAACATATGTTAAAGTTATTTTGTTACTTCTTCGTGAAAATATTGCAAGTGCTGAGATATTAACTCTTATGTCGTATCAGTTTGTCTGTACCAGCGATAGGTAGGTAAAGGATCCCGCTACACCGCCCACTGAGACATATTTCGAATATGGTGTAGGGCGCGTATTTTCTTTTAACCACTGGCACACTAGGGGTGAAGTGGTCAGCATCATGCGGGCCACCTTAACTTTCTGGTACCCAATTCATGAGGCTGGCTCAACCGCGGAGCCGTTTGCGGTCTAAAAAAAATCCCACCTCAACTGGGGATCGAACCATGGACCACCGAGCTTGGAAGCCAGTGTCTTACCACTGTGTTACCAGCGATAGGCAATCCACGAACTGTGGAGATATACTAAAGATGAGTGTAACTGTGGAACATTTACATGACTGCTGAACAACCACTTGAAAGGTGCCCAACATATGAGGACCAGAGAAAGCGCTTATGGCCATCGCTAATACCATTCCTGGAAAAATTGTACGGAGAAGCCAGCAACATCAGGTTGTTCACTGATTTCTTTGAACATACCCAAGTTGACGTAGGAAAGTGAACAAAGAAGAAGAGGACGTGGAATTAGTGGAAGTGGAAGAAGAGGAAGAAGAAGTAGAAGAAGAAGTGGAAGAAGAAGTAGAAGAAGAAGAAGAAGTGGAAGAAGAAGTGGAAGAAGAAGTAGTAGAAAAATAAGAAGAAGAAGGAGATGTGGAAGAAGAAGAAGCAGGAGAAATGGAAGAAGAAGAGGAAGTGGAAGCATAAGAAGAATAAGAAGAAGAAGAAGGAGAAGATGAAGAAGCGGAAGCAGAAGTAGAAAGAGAAGAGAAGGAGGACGATGCGGAGGAGGAATAGGAAAAGGGAGAGGGAGAGATAGAGGAAAGAGCAAGAGGAAGAAGAAGTAGAAGAAGAAGAAATGTCGACAGCACAGAGCTAGCCCACAATTTTCCTAGCTTAAACACTGCCCCCCTCCGTCACCCACAGATCTACAAAAGCAGTAATTGTGGTTGCCGACTCCTGGGTCTACACTGTCCCCTAAAAAATGGCAGCTGGTCGCCGCAGCAATATAGCAACGGGTACCATATCTCCGTCATCTGAGTAGGGCTCCCAGCCGTCCCTGTTTTTTAGGGACAGTCCCGTTTCTTAGCAGTGAATCCTGGGAAAAAAATTCACATAAAAAGAACAGAGCCGTGGATACAAAAGTTAGCAAAACTAATGACAAGTCGGTTGCACATTTACGTGATTCAAGCTAGTGGGTTCAAGAACACAACAGTATTGAATCTTGTTAGTTTGTGTACATGGCACTGTAATACTCCATAGCTTCAGTGGAGAGACTGGTCCCAGCGCGTCTTGAATCTTGAGATCCTGGACTACTGTCATAAAAAAGCTTACAGGTGAAAAATGTCAGTTCGTTACTGCTAGTGTAAGTGATGTGGCACGTTCACTTTTTTTTTTTTTTTTTTGGTTTCTTTTTAAATGTCATTTTCAAAGAGCGAGAGAGAGAGAGAGAGAGAGAGAGAGAGAGAGAGAGAGAGAGAGAGAGAGAGAGAGAAAAGAGAGAGAGAGAGAGAGAGAGAGAGAGAGAGAGAGAGAGAGAGATATTCACCCTTCCATGCAGTATTAGTGTAAAGCAGATTAAAAAAAACACGTATTCTGTGCAGCCTCTGTAAATATGCTAAATACAATAGCAGTACTTTGTTGTACTTCTTATTTACCTGTATATTTTAAGGCCCTATCTTAAGGTGGAGTACAGGTAAAGGTAATTCCATATCAGATACTGCCGTAGGGAGTGATTTGTTAGAGACTTCACTATACTAGGTCCAGCATCAAAAGGTAAGGTGACCAGTTCCCTTCTTCGCTACCCTTTCTTTCCCTAACTCACGAGGAGACTCAGGTACCCATTTACAGCTAGGTAGACTGAGGCGTGTCGATACCGTGAATCCAGCCTGACACCTTTGCTGCGAGAAACCAGCGCTCTAACCACTCTGTCAATAGGATGCTCGCTGGAGTAGCACCTGAAAAGTTTGTTTTTTTCTTCCTTCATAATATGATGTCACTACTGGTGTTGAGTGTCACTGTGGTAAAGTGGTTAAGAGCGCTGACTTTTCGATGCTAAAAGATGGAGTTCGAAACCAGGTTGCATCAAGTTCCAGTCTGCCCACTTCTAAAAATAGGATATCTGACTTTGCTATGGAGCTAGGGAAGGAAAAGGCAACGAGACCTGGAGCTGGTCATTCCACCTCAAAAACTGATACTCTCTAACACTTCGCTTCTCTACGGCAGTATCTACTAAACGACAACCTTTATCTTTACATGTTTTTAAAAAATCTATGATATCAGTCACCTCCTTTGTTCGCTCGTTATGGAGCATGGGACAATCAGAGCATATAGTCCCATTTAGGAAAGTCTACGCCAAAGCACAACTAGCTGTAGCAAAATGTTTTACATGCACCATGCACAACCTCACATTAGTCGCCTCTTACGACATGCCTGAGAAAACAGTAGTCCTGTTCTTTCTTTTTCTTCTCAGAGCCCCTCCTTTCCCCCCCCCCCCCCCCTCCTCCTCTTCCCGTGAGTCTGCAGGGGGTACCACTGATATAGCACTGGAATAAAACTGCAGTTAGTGGTGGTTCATTTTGTCATGGACATGGAATTAACACATGGAAATGGAATTAACACATGGAAATGGAATTAACACATGGAAATGGAATTAACACATGGAAAAGAGAACTGGAGACAAGTATTAAGGGGATGAATAAGACATGGGCCTTAAGCTGATGGCACGTGACAATAAGACTTGGCATAAGTTTGTTGAAGATCTACGCTCCTTTGGAAGTTGAAAGATGGAAGAAGAAGAAGAAGAAGAAGAAGAAGAAGAAGAAGAAGAAGAAGAAAAAGAAGATGAAAAAGATGAAGAAGAAGAAGAAGAAGAAGAAGAAGAAGAAGAAGAAGAAGAAGAAGAAGAAGAAGAAGAAGAAGAAGAAGAAGAAAAAGAAGATGAAGAAGAAGAAGAAGAAGAAGAAGAAGAAGAAGAAGAAGAAGAAGAAGAAGAAGAAGAAGAAGAAGAAGAAGATGAAGAAGAAGAAGAAGAAGAAGAAGAAGAAGAAGAAGAAGAAGAAGAAGAAGAAGAAGAAGAAGAAAAAGAAGAAGAAAAAGAAGAAGAAGAAGAAGAAGAAGAAGAAGAAGAAGAAGAAGAAGAAGAAGAAGAAGAAGAAGAAGAAGAAGAAGAAGATGAAGATGAAGATGAAGAAGAAGAAGAAGAAGAAGAAGAAGAAGAAGAAGAAGAAGAAGAAGAAGAAGAAGAAGAAGAAGAAGAAGAAGAAGAAGAAGAAGAAGAAGAAGAAGAAGAAGAAGAAGAAGAAGAAGAAGAAGAAGAAGAAGAAGAAGAAGAAGAAGAAGAAGAAGAAGAAGAAGAAGAAGAAGAAGAAAAAGAAGATGAAAAAGATGAAGAAGAAGAAGAAGAAGAAGAAGAAGAAGAAGAAGAAGAAGAAGAAGAAGAAGAAGAAGAAGAAGAAGAAGAAGAAGAAGAAGAAGATGAAGAAGAAGAAGAAGAAGAAGAAGAAGAAGAAGAAGAAGAAGAAGATGAAGAAGATGAAGAAGAAGAAGAAGAAGAAGAAGAAGAAGAAGAAGAAGAAGAAGAAGAAGAAGAAGAAGAAAAAGAAGATGAAAAAGAAGAAGAAGAAGAAGAAGAAGAAGAAGAAGAAGAAGAAGAAGAAGAAGAAGAAGAAGAAGAAGAAGAAGAAGAAGAAGAACACAAAACATCCCACAAGAATTATAACTGATCTGGATTTATTAGTAACTATACAAGTTCAACTCTTACTACAAGAAACAAGTTCAAGTCCAGTAATGACCCACCACGCGGACGGTCACGGATTAAAAACATAACTGTTTCTTGTACCTAATCAGGAGGAGTACACAAAACTACTGACTACCTTTGATGACGGGTCTCGTCCCTTTGAAGTCTCTCGTTAGTTCCAAAGACCGGTTTTACGACCCACATTTTTAATTAACATAAATGACTATGGTTCAAAGTGAAAACGTAGCCGTGCAAATGTACACAGAGAATTACAAGACTTAACATTTGTACAGCTTGTTGGTTCAACCCTTTCCTTGTCTATTTGCCTGTTGATATTCCTCGCGTTCCTCAATTGTCGTAATCTGTCCTTTACACACACACATATACTAGTATCATGTAGCAGCCAAAATAAATTGTATTGGTAGACATTAGATAAAGACCGAGAAAAGCTATAAAAAAAAAATGTAGACATCTCGAACAGTTTCTTTAATCTGATCACTTCGCCTATACTTACAGGTTACAACTATGCTGAGTTGGAATAAGTAATAGACAACCTTCACCATTTGTGGTGCAGCTCAATACGTACTTACTTAATCGTTTCTCTTCTACCCTGGGATGTAGAGGTTTACCATGCTATCCTATCAGCTGTACTCCTCCTGGCCTGGTTCCAGTCTAGTCCTCGAGACTGTCTAATGTCGGAAATGCGGTAATAAACTTCCCGTCAGGCTTGTTATAAGCAAGATAAATGTAAGAAGGTGTAGTGGTAATCATTACCAAGAATTGACGGAAATATCAATTCCATATACGGAGGGTGACCGTTTTGAATTTTACAAACGCATGAGTCATGCAGAAAAGTCCATGAGGAATGTTATCATAACATGCACTTTCAAATGTTATTGGCTTAGCAGTTTAGAGGCTAATATACATTCACGTTGATTGAAAGTTTTGTCGGAAACGCCAAGTGTGAGCGTGAGCGTGGGCAGGAAAACTGTAATATAACGTAGAACATTTTAGACATACAACACTGCATTCCAGAATCGTCAAAGAAGACAGCTTGGACTGAAGTCAGAAAAGAATAAAATTAAGGATTCTGACCTTATAGGACCGGACGTAGTGGAGCACCTTTTGAACACTACAACAAGGAAACAATTTAATACGGAAACCGGACTCCCACAGGACCTACTCACAAAGTCACAGAGGGATTCTGTAATAGAAATAATATCCCAGACGTGTGTTCGAGGCATCTGAATCAAGTTGCCGAGACTTTTCAACTGAGCAAGAAGTATATGATTCCAGTACTGGAGTCAGTTGTAACATATATTTTTATACTTTGAATTTGACTTGTTTGAACTTGCTGATACAGGTCCTTACAGCAGTTTGGAAGCTAAGTGACATTTTTAGCAGGCCAATACAACTGAACGTATTGATCTATATTCCACAACTAAGCTTCCTTAAGCCGATATCCGTTTTAATGATGAAACATATTTTTTAGTAATCACCAGTTCAAATTTATTTACATTTCTTCCAAAGTAATTGATCATTAAAGTTGTTATATGTTTTTTTTTTACAAATTCATAGTTTATTTAGTTATTACAGAGAGAAGTGCACACGGATGAATCAGCCTCTTTAATATATCTATATTTACATCTATGGAGCCAAATATGAGAAAAATGTTACTAATAACTCAGTTGGGGACTAGTACGAGCCAAATTAAATTATATAATATATCTTCACAAAAGGAGGGAAAGATAAAGAGTTAACACTGCTAAGACTCATTCAGCAGTGTTCTCGATTTCTTAAATATCTTGTGAACACGCCCTCGAGACAGAAGCATCATCATCCTTCTATCTGCATCTCTACCAAGAGTAATCTTGTGCGAAGGTAGACACATTTGAAGAGCCACATTAGATACTCTAGGTTTTGGACCTTGTTGGACCATCAATGCAGAGCAAGGGGAGGCAACCCGTGACATATGCTTCCAGCTTGGTAACAGAGATGTAAGTCACTTAACAATTATATGCTTCCAACTTGGTAACAGAAAAGTAAATCAGTAAAACGTTATATGGTCACTCATGGTAGCGGAGAAGTAAGTCACTAAACATTGGTATGTTCAGAAATGATAATGGAAAAATAAATCACTAAACAGTCATATCTTCAGAAATGGTATCAGAAAAATAAGTCACTAAACAGTCATATGTTCAGAAATAAATGTTTAAATACCATGCTAAACATAGTAAAGAATGCAGTATGCAGAAAACATGCATTCAAATAAGAGCAAAATATAAAAACCTTCTTCTTTATACCCGTTATCTCCCAAAGGAGCATAGGACTTCATCGAGAACCAAAAAAAAGTTTGTCAATAGCCTCGTGAAGTTCCCGCGAGTTTCTGAAGAGGCAAAGAAATAATATGAGAACTGTACACTCAGGCATGGCGTGCAAGGCGACTAATATGATGTCGTTCATGGGAGGCTGGCAAACTCATCATGTTGTCGTGAAGTCGGATTCACAACCAAGTATTCTTTACCCAAACTGTACGCCATACTTTGGAAATAGAAGAGGATGCAGAGAGAACCAATGAAAACGCACCTTTATGCAGTGTTTACAAATAACGAACTAGCCTACAATGGCAATCTCCAATTTTGTGCAAACCAGTTGAGATTGGAATTTAACTACAGCTTTAGGAGAGAAGTACCACCTGGAAGAGTCACTAATACAATACTAGGAATGATGCTCTACCCGTTAGTAATAAGATTTCTACGGGAAGTGATATAGTAATGGAGAAATCTCTAGTGAAAGGCATCGAGACATCAGGTTGGTCCATAATTTTGCTGTTTAGGCTACGCATAGAATAAAACCAAAGAATGTAATATAAAGACAAATAGCTAGAAAGGTAAAGAATAAATCAGGGTGTAGTTTAAGCCTTAGATGAATAAAATCGATCCAGAAATAAAGAAGGTAATTGAAATAGTAGTTTTCCATATTTGTACGTCAGGACAACTTTTGCATACATTTTGAGATTCGCAAACACCCCTTTCGCCTCTGCTGTCTCGGTCGCCGGATGTGACGTATAAATAGACCTCGCCCTCTGCTAATCGAGGCCATTCAGATATTTGAAAATCACAGCGAGCGGAAAAAGAATAAAAGTGTTAATGAAGAGTGCCTTTGCCTTTTGTACCTGAGAGCAGATCATTCTAACCATTAACAGCTCGACTGTATGTGCCTGAGGGTAAGAAATAATATATATATATATGTGGTATATATATATATATATATATATATATATATATATATATATATATATATATATATATATATTCTCTGTTTAAATAATTGATTAACTACAGTGTGCGTTAGGAAGTGTGTAACATGTGTTAGAAAACCATTGTGTCTTTCTGGTGGACTTACAAGCCTGTGTATATTTAAATAAATGGCGAATGGAAGAAAGAGTGAGTTCATAGTTTTAGAAAAGCTTTTAAAGAATTATTTCTTGATGGAATGGCACTCACACCAGGAACATAAGGAAGGATGAAAGGAATTGTTTAACTGTGTTGATTAAGATATCACTTGGTATTTTATACAAGACCTAATAAATGTAAGGAGGCGAATTAAGGACAGTTAGCCATATCCAGGGAATTTTAGAAAGATATGGTCACAGTGAACTGAAGTGTGTTAATGCTGTCTTGATATGACCTGTGCGTCTACCTGCACTCTGTCGTCTGAAACTGTCTCTTACCTCCTACCTCTGTAGAAAGGGGATAGAGATAGACAATACAGTGGTGAAACTGAATATGTTTCAGGTTGTATTCTGTAACTGAAGTCCACCTGAAGGAGCTTGACTCTAATTTAGGAGCTATTGGTGCGAGTGCCCTTGATGATATAGGGCCGGTCACCCAATCCTATGCCTGGAGGAGACACAAATTCCTGCCAGAACAGAGGTGGAACAGAATCAACGCCCATATTTCAAGCTAAGTAGCCACACAAGGCTACTGGTCGGTTAATGCAGCATCACCACAAAATAGTTTATGATGATCCAGCACAGCATTTTATCTAGGCAACCGTCCTAGTCAGAAATAGACAAACTTAAGTAACTGAACAAGTTTGAAGCAATTCTAGAAATAGACTGTCTACAACAAAGTGATTCAGCTTAAAGAGAACCTTTAGTTAATTCAAAAGACTGTAGATAATTGTGACAAATTTCAATTGTTTTATTTATTTACTTGTGTAATTGAATTTGAGTTTTCTTGAAAGATTTTCAAGCAGAAAAGAAAAACCTGTAAAAATAAATTGTAAATATTTACCAGCAGACTTACTTAAAATTCTTTAAGTTAAGTTACAGTTCTTGTTGGTAGATAGATTTAGTTAATACCCCTAGCAGAGTTAATAATAATAATAATAATATTAACAGAGGAGGATCTGGGGAGGGGCAAGTAGGAACTTAGAGTAATATATTACCATCTTCTCTAAGAACTTATACAGCTTGATCCTACCTTTGATATCTATACACCCTTACTCTTTTCAGAGAAGGGGGTATTACTTATAAGACAAGACTCTTATCTGGCACTATCCTGGTATCACCTGATACAACTTTGTGTCCACGATATCTTATAATTTAAATAACATCTACCCCGTCGTGACACATGTAAAACAAAACGCCACAAAAATCACTGCTGCAACAACACGTGACTACTTGATGCAGGCTTTCTGCACGTGGGCCAGCTGCAGTGGTGGGGCGCCATGCTCAGTAAGGAACGCCAAACAAAATGGGGGATAATGATGAATGGCAAAATAACAACAGCTCAGTCAAACGTATGGACACAAAAGTCTTCGCCAGTGTACACTGCATACACTAATGCCAGAAAACGACAGCAATCAACTAATGCAATAGCATGAAATAATAAACAAAAGCCCGGATCATAAAGGCAGGCGAACAAAATCGGTCACGAGGAATTTTTAAAGGTGTTCATGTTGTTATTGATCCAGCGGCGTTTGGGCTCTCGCCCTTCGGCCTAATGCCATGTAGAGATATCTGCACTTGTTGTGGTTATTGACGGAGGGTGTTCATAAAATATAGAACACCTGCAGATTAGTATGGGGTATTTTCAGCAAGGATTGGCACAAGGATCAAGAGAAGAAGAAATGTGTACGTTTCAATCAATCAATATCCTTAGGCTCCCATATAAGCACAGGCCTTCAATAAACACATGTCAAGTCCTCCTGTCGCATGCCATCAGCTCAAGGTCTTTCCTTTTCTTCTTCGTCATTTTCATTTCTGTCCGTAGATCTCTTCTCTGTGTATATTGCGGGCTTCCTCTACTTCTAATGAATTTAGCTTAGTTGTTTTTGTTGTTTAACTAGAGCTATGGAGTCTTTTGCTCTTTTGCAGCCAAGACCAAGTCTTTGGTTTTATCTACATTGTAGATCTAGGCTTTTCATGTGGCTTTTCTGCTATTTCGAGACGTGTTGAGTTGAAATCATGAGCTCCAGTTTCTCCAACTTGGCTTGCATTTAAAGGATCATTACAGCTGTTCCCAAGCTGGGAGGAAGAAGCGCGTGGCATACTATGCATTACCTGCCATCCAAGGAGGATCTCTAAATATGCAGAGCTAAAATACTGTGCTTTGGTTCTGGGCTCTCTCAAGGAGTTGTCACGTCTTGCACAGAGCCACTTCTCAGCTCACCTTGCCTATCATAGGGTCCATAGTGAGGTGCTCCTGCATGCAAGCAATCAGGTAAAATCCAGAATTATATCTGGGACTCAAGTGACTCCTCCAAGCTTAGTGTGCAATGCTGGGTTCTCAACATGTTTCACCACAGGGGAAATCCCTGGAAGTGTGTGGATGATTTCAAGCACCCAAATAAAAAATCATCTCATAACTTTAAACGTGCTTACTAGCGTGTCTATAAAAAATCAGACCCGCACATAAAAATCCCAAACACTTAACTCCCACTCAAAAACATGACTTTAACAATATATATATATATATATATATATATATATATATATATATATATATATATATATATATATATATGTGTGTGTGTGTGTGTGTGATGCTATACTGTAATTCTGACTTTTAACAGGCCCGATTCTGTGGTTCTATTTTGTATTTTCACCAGTTTTATTTTCTTCTGATCACGCGATTTTCCGTTGTTTACGGAAATCGCTATTTTCGGGCACGCTTTTCCCACCATTTTTTTTCTTCTCATTTGAATATATATCGTGTTTGGTTTTTTTTTTGAGTAGATAAATTAAATGGGTTCGTTTATGATGGTAGGTTTATTTTATTCTAGCATCAGTGTTACTTTCTTCTCATTTTTCGCGATTCCCGTAGATTTCGTTGTTTGCGAAAATCGCCATTTCCGGCACGCGATATGACGAGGCCGGAAGCACGCGGCCGGAAGTGCGTGGGGTGATAGTATTAATTTTTCTAGCGCTCCCATTGGTCCGGGATTTGCGTAGGAAGGGAAATCCGCGTGGGCGGTTGCTCTTGTATATATGGGACAGAAAACGGGGATTCGGTCTCTATGAAAAATAAGTGTCAGCCGCAAGACTTCGCAATTATCGTCTCCATTGGGGGAAAAACCGCGATAATTTGCGAGTCACGGCGGAAACAGTGGGGAGCATAATTTTGTCAAATAAAATTATCCACGGCAAAAGACATATCTCAGGGTCAGAGTACTCGAGTATCGTCAGGAGCAAAAGAAAATTACCCTATGGTCTCTGGCAGTGAAGTCCCTATGCTTCAGCTGGACCGAGGTTTATTTATCATACAGCCGAGAGCATCGCTATTATAGTCTCTAGCAACGGCAGGTGGCCGGGAGACTAGTTTCATTTTGTACAGCCTGAAATCAAGGTAATGTTTTTTTCCTCTAACTCCGGAGCGGGTTAAAAGAGGGAAGCTATTCAGCAGCAGAGAAGTTTTGTCTACAGTTAATCAAGTCCCTCATGCTTGATATCCGAACATCGTCATCACCAAAATCAGGAACAGGTGACAGGGTTACCATACCTAGGTCCTGATAGAAATCAAGAGAAGAGCGTAACGGAGACGCCGCATCATCAGCCCTCGAGTGTTAGAGAGACACTGAGCTCAAGAGAGAAAGATAGAGAAGGAGGGAGAAAATAGACAGGACCAGTAGGGTCTGTTCAGTATCCATTGGACGGAAAGACACTGAGTCTGCGTTCATAAAACTAAGTCTATTATTTTTAGCATTTCTTGTGGTGTAGTTATCGGCGCCTATCGCCTAACTAGTAGAAAGCTGTGTAGCCGTTCATTGAGGAAGAGTCACCAGGACTGAGACAGTATAAAATTTATTAGTGTTAGAGAGTGGAGGCTAAAAGTTGACAGCCCCACCAAAGTAGATTTGGTTTAAAGCACTAACCATTTTTATTGTTCCTCAGCAGGGTGACAGGAAGAGTGAATGTGATTTGGGGTTTTTTTGTTGAGTGTCTCTCAATTTAATTGTTACCTTGGTTTTTCCAGGCCGTGCAACAGTGCACGCTATTGACTGACTTGATGACGTATGATGCCATTTTATGTTTTCTTGTATGTAAATAAATATATACATATATTATTTACTGGATCAGCTTCTATTCTTTACTATACTTACTCTATGTTGTCTGTATAGTGGTGTTTGTGGTCGTAATTATACACCTTATCTCCTTGTGTTTCAAGGCAGTCAGAGGTGGGGAGACTATAGCCATTTTTTTTAGTCACGAAGCGGCAGGGGGAGATTCAAATCCTGGGTCTATCTCTTGAGCCCATAGTCTCACCTGTCCACAGGCATGTTATTTTCCATCTAATTCTATCTTCTCAGACTTTCTCATACTAGGGTCTTGCTTTCATTCAGGCACTCTATAAACTTAAAACCACTTCGTGACAAGTGGGCGGCAATCGTCCGGTGGATCATTCTGGTGAGATCAATTCTGTGATCTATATTCATAGATTGTCTCTATAGAAAGTTTCTGAGAATAGAATTTCTTTAAATATCCCCTAGACTTGAGCTACTAGAACTGATCTAGTATAAGTTTTTCCACAGGTTGCAGTCTAGTAGATTTTTGTGGTATTTTTGATTTATATGACTAAGAGGTAATTGATGGCATACCGACATATTTTTCTTTAACAGGAAGGTAATTTAGTTTTGGTAGCTTCTTAACTAAATTTTTTTCTCAGGTTATTGTTCAGACTTGACGCTAGTCTGAGGTCGGGTTTTGGAACAGCGGTTAAAGAGGGAGTATTATATATTACGTAACAGGTAGTTCCTTCCTTTTGTTCTCCTTTCTGTCATTTTCTGTCAGTTGTGAACTTACAGCAGTTTACAGGTAAGATGGCGGATATGGCCAAGTTACGAGCTGCCTGGCGTGAATCTGCTCAGGATATGGGAATGGATAAGGAGGAGACTAAGGCCTACCTGATAAGGGAAACTGATAGGCATATTCAGCGAGAGAAAGAGAAGGAGGACAGGGCAGCCGCCGCAGAAATTGAGGAAAGGCAAAGGGCAGCCGCCGCAGAAGCAGCAAAAGAGGAAAGGATAGCCGCCGCAGAAGCAGCAAAAGAGGAAAGGATAGCCGCCGCAGAAGCAGCAAAAGAGGAAAGGATAGCCGCCGCGGAAGCAGCGGAGAGACAGGCCGAGATGGAACTTCGGAAATTGGAAGCACAGGAAAGAGAAAAGGCAGCAGAGAGACAGCATGAACTTGCCCTGCGTTCTCTGGAACTGCAGTACCGAGCTTCGGGAGGCAGTTCGGCTAATGGAGATTCACCCGGAGCAGGAGCGACAGACACCTCAGGAAACGGAGGGCCCCGGATGGCAGCCATGAGCTTCCCATTTGACTCGTTCCCTAACGGGAATGAGAAGATTGACGTGTTCTTGGAGAAATTTCAACGGATGGCAAAGGCATACGGGTTGGATGAGAGTCTTTGGTGCCTAAAATTATCACAATCGCTCAAAGGTCATGCGTATGAAGTTTACAACAAGCTTCTCATAGATGATCAGAACAACTTCGAGGCACTGCGAAACGCTTTATTGCAAAGGTTTCAGTGGACACCCCGCAAATGCCAAACCATGTTCAGGGAGAGCAGGCCGGAGAAGGGAGAGAGTTTCGCACAGTTTGCCGAGCGGGTGAGAAATTACCTTACTCGCTGGAGGGAACTGTCAGGACTGGCGAAAACTTTTGAAGGGTTGGAGGAGTTAGTTCTGTGTGAGCAGATAAAGGCAAACATGTCCCCCGACTTGAGGCGGTATCTGGCAGAGCAGGGGGCCCAACAACTCGATCAGATTATTCTGTTCGCGGAAAAATACCAGACAGCACAGGCCAAAGTACTGGGACAGAAACGGAAAAACCCAGACCTGCCAGCCGCAGACAAAGGAGCTTCATCATTGCAGCCAGCTACTTCACCAGCTTATCAGCAACCAGGACCTTCTCGCAAGGAGCCTCATTCTGGTTATAACTTGCGCCCCAAGCAGCATAACAGAGCACCGACAACAACCTCTCAGGAACCCGCTAGGAACAGAGGAGATAATGAGAGGTATTGTCAGAATTGTAGAACCACTTCCCACTGGACATCCCGGTGCATGAACAAACCCCCAGCTCACCATGCAGCTTGTTTAAGGCCGGTGAGATGGACTAAAGGGAATAAATGGGAACCAGTCCAGGCAGAGAAGTTGTTCTCTAACAGTGGACCTGCGGTAGTGAATGGGACAGCCACTACATGTTTGTTTGATAGTGGGCTTACATACCCCAGCATCGTCGCTCGTCATTTGGTGAAACCTGGTCAGTGGACAGGAGAAATAGTTGAGATTGGTGGCATTTTGAGAAGAGGTATCTCACAACGGTTGCCTGTAGCCAATATTGAGGTGAAATGCAAGTTTGTGTCTGGCACCATCAAGGCAGCTGTGATGGCACAGCCAGCACATGATTTCATCCTGGGAAGCCCTTACTTAGTTTTGGGGAACCCAACCACACCGATCCTTGCTAACGCAAGGGGGCCTACTGCAGGCCAGCAAAGTGAAAGGGGAAAGCCCCAAATTCACGGAGCCCCACGGGAGCTCAAACATCCTCGTCTTGCAATGAGGAGGAGAGACGCCTCTAAAGACAGTGGAATGTTATTTACAGAGGCGTATTCGCCTGTCAGCCCTGTTCAGCCTAAAGGTCAAACAGTGGTGACGCCTCTTACTTCAGAAGTATCTTCTTTGTCGTCGGGAATTAGGCCCCCGATGGTATTACATCTCTCAAGGGAGGGAAATACTGACAAGAAGGAACATATGCACGGTTCTTCAGTCAACCGCAAACAGTTACGCCCTGTTACGGCGATGTCTGGCCAAGCCAGTCAGACTGTTTCAAAACACTGGGAGGTCGCACCATCTGGTAATCAGTATTTACCACGCGCCGCCAGGAAAATTCGTGGGCGGAGGAAACACATGAGAGGGAGGAGGAAGGGCGACCAGTCATGTTGCAGTCGCCAGGAGGAAATCCCATGGCGTGACCCTCACGATCCAGGGCTTGCCAAGATTCTCAAGGATATGGAGATGGGCCTGGATGATAATGCTAATTATGACAGTGATTAGATCGAGAGGTAGATCTAGATACGGGCCAGTATGAAACCCAGAGATTTCAGTGATTTAGCACGGTTCCCGTACTTGAAAGGGGGGACTTATGTGATGCTACACTGTAATTCTGACTTTTAACAGGCCCGATTCTGTGGTTCTATTTTGTATTTTCACCAGTTTTATTTTCTTCTGATCACGCGATTTTCCGTTGTTTACGGAAATCGCTATTTTCGGGCACGCTTTTCCCACCATTTTTTTTCTTCTCATTTGAATATATATCGTGTTTGGTATTTTTTTTTAGTAGATAAATTAAATGGGTTCGTTTATGATGGTAGGTTTATTTTATTCTAGCATCAGTGTTACTTTCTTCTCATTTTTCGCGATTCCCGTAGATTTCGTTGTTTGCGAAAATCGCCATTTCCGGCACGCGATATGACGAGGCCGGAAGCACGCGGCCGGAAGTGCGTGGGGTGATAGTATTAATTTTTCTAGCGCTCCCATTGGTCCGGGATTTGCGTAGGAAGGGAAATCCGCGTGGGCGGTTGCTCTTGTATATATGGGACAGAAAAAGGGGATTCGGTCTCTATGAAAAATAAGTGTCAGCCGCAAGACTTCGCAATTATCGTCTCCATTGGGGGAAAAATCGCGATAATTTGCGAGTCACGGCGGAAACAGTGGGGAGCATAATTTTGTCAAATAAAATTATCCACGGCAAAAGACATATCTCAGGGTCAGAGTACTCGAGTATCGTCAGGAGCAAAAGAAAATTACCCTATGGTCTCTGGCAGTGAAGTCCCTATGCTTCAGCTGGACCGAGGTTTATTTATCATACAGCCGAGAGCATCGCTATTATAGTCTCTAGCAACGGCAGGTGGCCGGGAGACTAGTTTCATTTTGTACAGCCTGAAATCAAGGCTGTGTTTTTTTCCTCTAACTCCGGAGAGGGTTAAAAGAGGGAAGCTATTCAGCAGCAGAGAAGTTTTGTCTACAGTTAATCAAGTCCCTCATGCTTGATATCCGAACATCGTCATCACCAAAATCAGGAACAGGTGACAGGGTTACCATACCTAGGTCCTGATAGAAATCAAGAGAAGAGCGTAACGGAGACGCCGCATCATCAGCCCTCGAGTGTTAGAGAGACACTGAGCTCAAGAGAGAAAGATAGAGAAGGAGGGAGAAAATAGACAGGACCAGTAGGGTCTGTTCAGTATCCATTGGACGGATAGACACTGAGTCTGCGTTCGTAAAACTAAGTCTATTATTTTTAGCATTTCTTGTGGTGTAGTTATCGGCGCCTATCGCCTAACTAGTAGAAAGCTGTGTAGCCGTTCATTGAGGAAGAGTCACCAGGACTGAGACAGTATAAAATTTATTAGTGTTAGAGAGTGGAGGCTAAAAGTTGACAGCCCCACCAAAGTAGATTTGGTTTAAAGCACTAACCATTTTTATTGTTCCTCAGCAGGGTGACAGGAAGAGTGAATGTGATTTGGGGTTTTTTTGTTGAGTGTCTCTCAATTTAATTGTTACCTTGGTTTTTCCAGGCCGTGCAACAGTGCACGCTATTGACTGACTTGATGACGTAGGATGCCATTTTATGTTTTCTTGTATGTAAATAAATATATACATATATTATTTACTGGATCAGCTTCTATTCTTTACTATAATTACTCTATGTTGTCTGTATAGTGGTGTTTGTGGTCGTAATTATACACCTTATCTCCTTGTGTTTCAAGGCAGTCAGAGGTGGGGAGACTATAGCCATTTTTTTTAGTCACGAAGCGGCAGGGGGAGATTCAAATCCTGGGTCTATCTCTTGAGCCCATAGTCTCACCTGTCCACAGGCATGTTATTTTCCATCTAATTCTATCTTCTCAGACTTTCTCATACTAGGGTCTTGCTTTCATTCAGGCACTCTATAAACTTAAAACCACTTCGTGACAATATATATATATATGTATCTTGGTGACGTAGATGTTGTAGTGTCTATGTTGCATGAAAACATGTGACTTTTAAAAATATTTTGCGTAAACCAAACCGGTAAATAAATGGGGAAAAGAGGGGGGGGGGGGGTTAATAGAAGATTTAAGACATCAGTGGATGAGCTTTAATAAAATATGACCTTCAGAATGATGACGTTCAACTCCATTACAGTGGCTTTAACTCTCATCAAATCCAGCAGAAGCTATGGGGCTGCCGCGCCGACCTGGTAAAGACTGTGGACTTCGTCCTGGCGACAGGCCTGCAGATTTAGCATGACTACAAACTGAACGCAGAAGAAGAAGAAGAAGATCAAATTTTAAATCGACCGCACATTGTTTACAAAATCTGACAAATGCAAATTTAAATGCTGAAAGCTTTACAGATCAGCCCAGTACTTCTTGAGTTGTGTCTAGCCACAGCTATGCAGACAGACGTACGGACTAAATGAAATTCGAGCGCGTTTTGCCATTTTTAATTGCGAATTAGCTTTATAAAATAAAAGGAACCAGAGAGAAATACATAACGATCACATCGACGAGTTACCTGTAAAACTTTACCATGGAAAATGCAGGAAAGGAGATGACATAGGGATACAAAAAAAGGAGGAAAAAAAGTAAATCACTAAGTTATGGAAAGAGAGAGTGACATAAGGATGAAGGACAAAATGTTAGTATTATATATTATCATATGCCATTCAGCTGCAGATCACACCAGGTGGCGATTCTACCTAAGGCACCACCTCAGACTGGGCCGAAAAGAAGCTCTCACAACAAGCAAAAGAGAAAAGAATTCGCAGAAAGAAACACCAGAAAAGGGGGGAAAACAAGCAGCCGAGGACTATCACTTCAGGGGGGCATTCCCATAGTCAGTTGTGACTGAAAGTAAGGTGACCAGACGTCCCGGTTTTTCCGGGACAGTCCCGGTTTTCGACCATTTTTGGTAATTTGTCCCGACTTTTTTTCGATGCAATCCGGGACGCCAATTTGTCCCGGTTTTGGACGAATTTGTCAATTTGGCATAAATCTCACAGATTAAAAAAAAAATTATTATTCCGTGGCTGACGAGGGAATTTTTAATTATTAGTGAACTGGCGCCGAAACAGCACAAGAGGTTGTCAGGACCGCGAATTAGTTTTGTAGTTCCAATGTGATATTCGCAGTTATTTGAAATTTTAGGTAGTGGTAAAGTACCAAGATTTTGCGTACGGTATACGTTTATTTAATTTAAACGGTGAACTATTTGTGCATATTTTGTTATTGTTGTAAGAAAATGGTACCAAAGCGTAAATGCAGTTTCAATGAAGATTTACAAAAGGAATATCCGTTTATTAAAAAGAGTACATCAAACTTCAATGTACGATGCAATATATGTGCCTCCGGGTTTTCGATAAGCCATAGTGGACGTGGTGATATTAAGAACCACATAAGCAGTGAGAAACATAAGAGAGCCGTGGTTACAGCTGCATCAAGCTCGTCGTTAACCACTTTCTTCAGAGCTGATAAAATTGGTGGCCAAGAAGAGCAATTAGCTGCTATAGAAGGCGCCTTTGCATACCATACAGTGCTACACAATCATACTTTCAGGTCTATGGATTGCACATCAAAATTACTTCAGGTTACTTTAGAGCCAAAATTTGCATGTGCACGTACGAAAACAGAAGCCATTATTCGAAATGTCTTGGCACCCCATATTCTAAATGAGTTGTGACCTAGAAAAGTCTACATTTATTTCTGTAATGACAGATGCTTCCAACCACAAAGAATTCAAGATTTTTCCTTTGCTTGTCAGATACTTTGATCACAGTAATGGAGTGAAAATTAAAATATTAGAGTTCAAGTCATTGCCAGGTGAAACATCTGATATTGTAAGTAGTTTTCTTAATGACTGCATAACTGAAAATGGTTTAGACAGGAAAGTAGTTGGACTATGCGCAGACAACACAAATTCCAATTTTGGAGGTGCTGAAAGGAAAGGACAGAACAATGTTTTCAAAAAACTGCAAGAAAACCTTGGACATGGTCTTATAGGAGTTGGGTGTGCAGGTCATATTTTCCACAACACTGTTCGAACAGCTGCAGATGTACTGCCTGTTGATGTCGAGCTGATTATTGCTAAAATTTATCTACTCTTCAAATCATACACAGTACGAGTTGAAAGACTCAAGGAGTTTTGCCAGTTTGTGGAAACAGACTTCCAGATGATCTTAGGTTATGCTCAGACTAGGTGGCTTGCTCTGCTGCATGCTGTTGAAAGGGTTCTTCAGATGTTCCTGCCTCTAAAATCATATTTTCAATCTCAAGACAGATTCCCAGTTTTTATACAGACATTCTTTGAAAATTCTCTATCTGAGGCATGGCTTGTTTTTGTTCACAGTCAGGCCTCTCCATTCCACGAAGCAGTGCAAAAAATAGAGGGACAGACGGTCACTGTGTTTGAAGTCATTGACAGCATCAACAGGTTGAAAACTATTTTGAAGTCCAAACTGGAAGACTGTTTCTTGCCATCAAGAATTAAGCTAATCCTTGAAAAGCTGGAAATTTAAGGACTTCCAAAGGAGGATGTGAAAACGTTTCATGCTAGCGTTTCTTGTTCTATGAAACAGCTTTCAATTATTTGAATAAATGGGCTGCAAAAAATTTTCAAGACCTAGAATCCTACAGCTGGGTAACGCTGAACAGAATACCAATTTGGGCAGATATTGAGATATCATCATCACTAGTGATTCAAACATTACCTTCAGCCCACTTTACAGAAACTGAAATTTATGACGAATATGTCTATATGAAGCAGTTTGTTACTTCTCAGAAAATTAGTGAATGGAGTGCCACAAAAAAAACATTGCCACCACAACGTTGGATTGAAATGGTTTCCCACTTCAAAGACAATAATGTGACATTTTCAAATATTTTGAAGTTGGCAGAGTTTTTTTTCTGTCTACCTGGAACAAATGCTGCCACAGAAAGAGTGTTTTCTTTGATGAACAGCTTATGGGCAAGTGATAAAACACAGCTAGGTGTTGAAACTTTGAAAGCTATGTTGACAACCAAAGTGAACTGTGAGGAAACATTTGTCGAGTTTTTTAAGATGCTGCTTGCAAAGAAGGACCTATTGATAAAAATCCACTCATCTGAAAAGTACTGTAACTCAGCTTCACCTTAAGTAAGGATTATTGATGTTTTTCTCTCTTATTAGTTTAAGTAGTTAAACTTATATAGTAAAATGTATGTTATTCAATGTTATTCAAATGTATATATAAAATGTATATTATTTTAAATTGACATCAACTTGATTTTTCCGGGACATGTCCCGACTTTTGACCTTTTCTTTACCCTTTTGTCCCGATTTTTTGAAATAGGTCAAATCTACTATTTTGTCCCGGATTAGGGTTTTGAAAATATGGTCACCTTACTGAAAGGGGATACTAATGTGCCATTCCGACTGCCCTATCAGGTCTCCCCACAACTCTCCGTGAAAGTATATGAGACCCAGAAACAGCTCTCTAGCAAACACTATATATTCAAACTATTCAAACCTACACTAGATATTCAAACTATTCAAACCTAAACTAGATATACAATTCTAAACTAGATGTTTAAAGCGCATATCCACTGAGTGGGAGAAAAAATGTTCAAGCTACTTTTCAGATGGGAAACCGATTTCTATCATCAGGTGAACTTAGTCAAGTAGCAGTGACTCCTTTGTTCATGCTGTACCGGTAACTGTCAGTTTGGTACATACACATTTATCAGTGTTCATTTGAATGTGGTCTGGTCGCTTTTGATTGGTCCTCGGTCCTCACGTATGCTACAGCTGATGTTATCTCCTGTCCACTTGTCTTCCTTTGGTCACCTGCGTTTTACGCATACGCTGTGAGAGACTTTCTACATTTTACTTTTAACACCCATGTAGGCTCAAGAACGTTTACATTTGAAAAATAAATGGTATAATTTCTTCAATCTTTATGACGCGTGGTAGAACGTATATATTCGAATGTAGCTTGTTCTACAAACCTGATAGGCAGTCACTTAACTATAAACGGATCCATTTATGACCCAGTATGCGCTAATGTTTACTTTATTATAAGTTTTAATATAAAGTCAGCGCTTGCCTCTCGCGGCAAAGGTTCGAAACTTCAATGTAGACTGAAGCATGACGCTACCGTATTTCTAACACGGTAGCTTTGTTTCGAAAAATTAAGTCTTTAATTAGTCTTCCACGCGATGTTCGTATTAACTCTTTGACTCCGGAACAACGCTCAGAGCATTGGTCAGATTTGACACCCATGCCAAAACAACTCTGAGCGTTGTGTTTAGTCTATCACGAATTAAAATTACGGCACAGGGTGGAAAATAATTGCAGAGGCAAAGAGTTAAGAAGAAAAAAAAAGCAGCGAAATCTTGAGCTTAAAGTAAGAAAAGAAAGGGGACGTTACATGACGCAGGACATAGGGGAAAGGACAAAAATAATAAATAAACTGGAAAGTTCATATATATATATATATATATATATATATATATATATATATATATATATATATATATATATATATATATATATATATATATATATATATATATATATATATATCCTCGAGTACGACTCTCGCGACTTACGACGACTCGACTTACGACGTCCATCCTCAGACTTCATGCATCATTATCTATTGTTATTTGCGTTATAATTTTGTGTACTGTTTCCCAAGTATATCTGGTAAGAGAAAGAGTGACCCTACTAATGGCTTTCTTGATAACATGACTGATTTATTAACATGACTGATATATGACTGATTTATTAACGACTGATATGTGACTGATTTATTATCACGACTGATATATGACTGATTTATTAACACGACTGATATATGACTGATGATTTATTAACATGACTGATATATTACTGATGATTTATTAACATGACTGATATATGACTGATTTATTAACGTGACTGATATCTGACTGATTTATTAACATGACTGATATATGACTGATTTATATATGTGTGTTTATATACAGACTGTTACAGATTATTCTTAATTTGTGTTTGTGGCTGTTGTGTACCACATTTTGTACCTGTATTTTGTTTACAGTACATTCTTCACAGTATTTTTGTAAGGTTTTTAGTGCGATAAAGCACATTGAAACGTCATAAAATCGTTTATTTCAACACTTTTATTTACTTTATTGTGTATGACTAACAAACGATGATTGAATACGGATTTGGAAGTATGTAATAAGTCGATACATTTAAGGAGTGATTCGACTTACCACCGCTTCGACTTACGAGGCCTACCTGTGTATATAAATGTAAACACACACTCACACACACACACATTATATTACATATATATATATATATATATATATATATATATATATATATATATATATATATATATATATATATGTATATGTATCTGTATATGTATATGTATATGTATATATATATATATATATATATATATATATATTATATATATATATATTTATATATATATATATATATATATATATATATATATATATATATATATATATATATATATATATATATATATATATATATATATATATATATATATATATATACAGTACTTTGCAAAAAAAATGGCAGTCATATTTTCGCACCGCAGCACACTCATAGAAGCAAATAATAATAAAAACTGTATTTCCAGAGGAAGATTGGTATCTCCCCTATCTATTAACACTGGTTTCAGTACAGTATAATGTTGCCTTCTCCAGCAAGGCAAGCCTGGATGCGGCGAGGCATACTTCCCACAAATGTTTGTAGGTAATTGTGAGTCAGACTGTCCCAGTATTTTTCAGCTACCTTCTTCAATTGTTCAGCGTCTCTGAGTCCACTCTTTTTTAAATGATTCTTGAGTAGTGCCCAAACGTTTTCAATTGGGTTTAGATCGGGACTGTTGCTGGGCCACTTCAGCACTATCACATTCTTCTCTTGCAGCCATGCTTTGGTGGTATGAGCTGTATGATTTGGGTCATTGTCATGTTGAAATGTGCACCCATCGGGTACATGACCTGCATAAATGGCAGAAGGTGTCCCTCTAGTATGTCGATGTACCTTTCTTTCGTGAGAATTCCTGTGAAAACACACACAGTGGGGTGACACCTCTTGCTGACACCCCTCCCCAAAGATGGAATTTCTAGGTATGTTTCGGTCGCTGGTACACAGGCGTTACAGAGCCTTTCGTCCAAATATTTATTTGAGCAGGATAAGACCAAACAGAACATTCATCTGAAAAAATCACATTGTCCCATGACAAATTTTGGTGTTCGTGGCACCAGTTCAAGCGCATCTGTTTGTGAGTCTCTGTGAGCAATGGTGACGAAATTACCCGCTTTTTTGTGTAATTCATCCTGTGTAGCTCCCGGTTGACAGTAGCATTAGATACCTCTGGGCTTCCCAACTCGATCATGCGCTGCCGTATGTTTTCTACACTCTTCATTGACCCAGCCCGAACGATTTGGGCGAGACGCCGATGGTCCTTTGTGTCCAAAATTCTTGGCCTCCCACTACCTTCTTTTCGCTCGATTCCATTACCTGCTTTTAATTTACTCACAACTCTGTAGACAGTCCGCTCAGGAATGTTCAAGGTTTCAGAAATATTGGAACATGTTTGATTTCCTTCATTCCAAAGCTGTGAAATTAACATACACTTTGACTTTGTATCCATTTTCTGCCACTAGCATTAGAAATTGTCGTCTGCTCTATTATCAAGGGACGTTACTCTACGCTAATTTTTTTTTTTACTTTTGGTAGTGTTTGCTCACTTCAGTGGAGTGCAAATTTGGGGCAGAACATACATATTTAATTAGATTTCAGCTTATTTAGCTGAGCAATATGACTGCCATTTTTTTTTGCAAAGTACTGTATATATATATATATATATATATATATATATATATATATAATATATATATATATATATATATATATATATATTATATATATATATATATATATATATATATATAAATATATATATATATATATATGTATATATATATATATATATATATATATATATGTATGTATATATATATATGTGTGATGGGCCGGGAAGACACCCCTGAGGCCCCACCCCCACTTCAGTTCAAGGCATGTTTGTCGCCCATATATTTTCGGTCGGCCCACGTGACTGTCAGATCACGTGACGGCGCGAGCCTGGGTTGTGAAAATTCTGACGAGATAAGGAAGATTGATGAAAATGCCATAATAATGCATTTAAATTAAGTTGTGGTGTAGAATTGTGTTATATTAAATAGCTGTAGGTTTTATTTGTGTTTTCGCTATTCCTAAGCGATAATCGCGTGTGATATTTAAGTAGTCAAGATTAATACGCCTAGCGCAGTAAAGTGAGTGATTAGCCTAGTGCCTATAAAAAGAGATAGCGAGCTACCAGCGGACCTTTTCCTAGTATCAGCCGCCAGAGAAAACAGACGACAGAGCCAAACTGTAAATGCATTGAGCACATTAGCATCGGGCACTGTTGGGTGTTTTGTTTTATTTAGTTTCGTTTTGTTATGTTCCTTGGATTATTTGTTTAATGTTTGCTTTGTCACTGAATGGGCTGTAAAAGTAAATATAGCCCCTGCCTCTAGAATCAAGAGTTTTATTGTTGTTCGGGTCGGTGCGAGTGTGACAAGAGAGTGATATCACAATTACAACATAATCATCATCATCATCTCGCCCACCCTACCACAATTGGCGTCGTCGGCAGGATAAGGCAGACAGTGACACTGAGCAAACAGCAAACGAACAAATATTGTAAACACCCAGCAGTGCGGTCTTGCAGCAAGATGGCATCGATCAATGCGCCTGTGAAGATATTGTATGTGAAGGTGCCAGACATAAGGCTATTTAGTGGAGAGGGAAGTCCCACTTGGCAAGAGTTTGTGGAAGAGGTAGAGGCCGTGTGGAAGATGGGGTCCTTTAGTGCGATAGACAAAGTAGATTTAATCTGGAACAACGTTACACCATGGGTCGCTAGGGAGTTGCGGATACATGGCGGAGCCAAGGCCAGCCCTGAGCAGTTACTGGAAATTGTCAAAAAAGCCTATAGCGAGAAACCACAAGTCAGTGAGGTGAACAGGAATTTCCCTTGGGAATATGCTGTTTATGGTGGAAGTAAAAAGCCTGAGACACGGGTCCAGATAGCAAGTGCAGAAGTTAAGAAGGAGGAGGAGGCACTCAGAGCAGAATTATCCTTCCTAAAGTCCCAGATAGCACAAATGTCAGAGGCCAGTTCGCCAGCACAAGAGGAGGTGCAGAGAAAGAGAGCACCATGCCAGCCGCGGAAGCAGCCAAAGCACAACGAGGAGGTGTGTCCGCGGGAACAGCCAACGCAAGACAAGGAGGTGTGTCCGCGGGAACAGCCAAAGCACGACGAGGAGGTGCATGTTCTGGTATGTGAGAGTCAAGCTGTTGTTAACGAAAGCAGTGAGCTGACAGTACCGACCAGTGCAGCTGCACCGACAAGGCGAAAAGGAGTTTGCAAGTGGTACAGTGTCCGCAGGGGATGGGGATTCATCACGCCAGATGATGGAGGTATTGATGTATTTGTACATCAGACCAAGATCTTCAGAAAGGGATTCCGGAGTCTGGCGAGAAATGAGAGAGTAGAGTTTGACAGCAAACCATCGGTCCAGGGCATGGAAGCAATTTATGTATGCGGCATTGGCGGTCAAGAGTGTAAGGGCAGCAGAAAGCGACCCATGGCACAGAGGAAGCCCAGAAAGATAAGATGCTACAATTGTGGAGACCTGTCAGACCACATGGCAGCCAAGTGCCCTCAAGGCCCGCTTCCGAAGAGATGTTTTCGATGCAAGTCAACTGAACATTTGATAGCCGCCTGTCCCTCAAAGAGCTCTTTCCCGAGACGTGCTACCACAACCAGGTTTCCTTCCGGGTGCAAGCCAAGAGATGACCGTGACAACTGTCACCCTAAGGGAGCCGAGAAGATTGGTAGTCGGTTAGGGGAGGAAACCCGTCCTAAGCAGATAGGAGGGAGTGCAAATCAAGGTTCAGCAGAGGAGACTCATCAAAAGCAGACTGTGGGGAATGTAAGCCACCGTCCACACAAAATGAGTGCAGAACACGTCAAGAGCGATCCCCCTACAGATTCGACAGCTACATGCACTGGCAAGCAGATGTCACAAGCCAGCAGCGACGCGGCACAAGTAGGCGAATCTTCTAGACCACAGCAACTGCCAGCCCGACAAAGCACAACTGGGGACATGTCGACCAAGACAGTCCCCAGCCGGGTTGTACCGATGACAGAAGCTCAGCCTAAAGCATCGCCGCAGAGAAAGAGTCATACGCAGCACCAACGATCTAAGAGGCTACGATCGAAGCGCCAGAGGTGGTGATGTTGTCGGGACGACAACAAAATCAGGAGGGAGATATGTGATGGGCCGGGAAGACACCCCTGAGGCCCCACCCCCACTTCAGTTCAAGGCATGTTTGTCGCCCATATATTTTCGGTCGGCCCACGTGACTGTCAGATCACGTGACGGCGCGAGCCTGGGTTGTGAAAAATCTGAAGTAGAAGATTGATGAAAATGCCATAATAATGCATTTAAATTAAGTTGTGGTGTAGAATTGTGTTATATTAAATAGCTGTAGGTTTTATTTGTGTTTTCGCTATTCCTAAGCGATAATCGCGTGTGATATTTAAGTAGTCAAGATTAATACGCCTAGCGCAGTAAAGTGAGTGATTAGCCTAGTGCCTATAAAAAGAGATAGCGAGCTACCAGCGGACCTTTTCCTAGTATCAGCCGCCAGAGAAAACAGACGACAGAGCCAAACTGTAAATGCATTGAGCACATTAGCATCGGGCACTGTTGGGTGTTTTGTTTTATTTAGTTTCGTTTTGTTATGTTCCTTGGATTATTTGTTTAATGTTTGCTTTGTCACTGAATGGGCTGTAAAAGTAAATATAGCCCCTGCCTCTAGAATCAAGAGTTTTATTGTTGTTCGGGTCGGTGCGAGTGTGACAAGAGAGTGATATCACAATTACAACATAATCATCATCATCATCTCGCCCACCCTACCACATATGTATATATATATATATATATATATATATATATATATATATATATATATTATATATATATATATATATATATATAATATATATATATATATATATATATACATATTGTCGCGAGAGGTTCAGATGTTATTAAAATATATGATATCCCAGACAAAAAGATGTATCAAAGGATACCAGTATAACGCCAGATAAGAGACTGGTCTTATAAGAAATACCCCCTTCTCTGAAAAGAGTAAGGGTGTATCGGCAATCAAGGTAGGGTCAAGCTGTATAAACCTTCAAGTATGATGACAGTGAATGCTACTTAAGGTCTAAGTGCTACCTCTCCAGATCCCACCCTAAATAATGGTTATTATATTTATTTTTATTGTATTATGGCTAATTGTCTAGAGGATTAATTAATTTAATAGATATGTAATATACATACAAACAGAATCTAACTCAACTTGAATAATTAAGTAAGACTGAATGTAAATATTTACAATTTATTGATCCTATACCGTTTCTCTTTTCGGTTAGGAAAATGATAATAAAAATTCAAATGCTTTTTACAAAATGGAAATAAATAAGTAAGGAATTTTCATTTCCACACTAGTTAAATATAAAAGTTATATTTAAAATGTCAATTATGTTATTATATATATATTTATATACAGTTGTTAGTTTCACTGGACTGTAAAGTAGGTAGAAGTTCATTAAATCCCTCATTTGTCATCACTCAATTGTTCGTTTGATGTGTGTTGTATTTCTTAACAAAATAAGTCTGGATGTGCCGACCAGTGGAGTTATGTGTCCACCTATCTTTTATAAATTGAAGCACACAGTATCTGGATCTCCAGGCTGGGAAACAATCCGGTGACTCGCTCTAAGTATCTTGAGAACATCTCGCACCAACAGAGTTTCTCAGAATTGAATGTCTCGAAGACTGTTAATCATTTCAGGATAAAACCTGGGAAATACAAATAATCGCAATCCTTGTATGGTCCAGCACTATTTTATCCACACACACACACACACACACACACACACACACACACACACACACACACACACACACACACACACACACTCACACTCTCACACACACACACACACTCACACACACACACACACACACACACACAATGAACGTGACAAACAAACTCAGACAATGTTCTAACAGTTGCACATAACAATTTACTTCAGTACCTCTTACAGCCAGTTCGATGTGATTACATTTTTCTTATAAATCATACGTTGATCCAACTGTCCATCATATGCTTCCTTACAATGATTTGGTTAAGTACAAATTATGAAGTAACACCTTGATTAATACATGTAAACAATTCCTGACATCCTTTCTTGTGTTCCTGTACAGTGTGACGTTCCTTTACGAAATATTCCATCAAATACATTATTAAACTTACAGTCGTAGATTCTGCCATAATTCTCAATTATCCTACACATTCCCAATGCTAGCTTTCGTCCCTAAAAGTTAACACATGCTTGCTTTCAAGCGGGCAGCACACTCGTCTTGTAATTTTTCCTAAACACAGATAACACACTACCGAACACACAAGTGGATTATACACAGGAAAATTACATAATTTTATACATATATATACATTTCTCTTACCCTCAGGTAATATACAATAGCTATAACAGGCTGTAAATGGGTATCTAGGTCTGCTACGTAGATACAGCTGCAAAATATTTGACAGCAAGCGTTTGCCGCTTTCTTCTGTTCAGTACTGTATTTTGAAAATGTTGTGGCCTCAATTCAGCCCAAGTTCAATGTCTTATATAGGGTCTCAGCGTACCTCGCGGATGGTTGGGGCAAAAGCGGTGTTTAGGAATCCCAAAATAATGCGTCTTTTTGCCTTCGCGTTCAATGTGCAGAAATTTTAAAATCTATTATCTTTCTTAATTGCTGATCGATTTTAATCATTTAAATTTAGTATTATACTGGTAATTTATCTCTATCAGTCTAGCTAAAATTTGTTTAGTTAGCAAAATGCATTTAAATCTATGCAGCCTTTAACTAACTATATTGGGGACTACCCTGATGTATAAATGTCAATTAAAACGATTTTTCTCTTAGAATAACATATTATTTGAGGACGTCTTTACACATACCTCTTAAGTAATATCCCCGTTGTTTAAACTAGCTATAACTTTCGTTTAAATATCTTTAGTCTTTGAGAAATTAAATATCTTCGTATTTTCAGTTGCACAAAATAGGCCTCTATGTTAAGCATAAAAGGTTTCCTTATACATACCAGAAAAAGGAGCGTTCTCATTGGCTGTTATATCGGACCGTTTTATCCTATTATTGTGAGCGGTAAATATGACATTGGCGTAAGTCAGACCAAAACACGACATATATATATATATATATATATAATATATATATATATATATATATATATATATATATATATATATATATATATATATATATATATATATATATATATATATATATTACTGAAGCACATTAAAAACGCACCACCTGTATAATCCAGGAACAGAGTGTGAAATGTAAATATAAGTGTTTACAAGTTTACATATTTGGAATCTTTATTCATTTTCCTATGAATCCATGCTGGTCATTAATTTGTACATTTGATTGTTATGAAATTCATTGCATTCTGTGCAGGCAAGGGAGAAAACCAAAAATGCAACCAATAAAAAAATTCATTCACACTATCCTCAGTATCTGGTATGTCCACCGTGTGCTTGCAAACAAGCTTGGCAGCGGCTCCGCATGGAACGCACAAGTCTCTGAAGGAAATTCCGGGGAATCAAGTCCCATTCACGTGTAAGAGCAGCTTCGATCTGTTGCAGATTAGGTGGAGAACCTTGCCTGTAGACTCTGCGTCCAAGCTCGTCCCACAGATGTTCTATAGGGGACATGTCTGGTGATAGGGCAGGCCAATCAATCGCCACAATGTTCTGCTGCTGTAGATATTGCTGCGTAATGCATGCGGTGTGCGCACGTGCGTTATCCTGCTGGAGAAGCTGCAAGTCTGGATAATTTGTGAACGCAGGAGCAACCAATGCATCCAGAACCTCATCTCGATATGTCACAGCATTAACATTTCCACGGAAGACGTGAAGAGGCAAGCGATGGTGAAAACTGAATCCTCCCCAAATGTGAATACTGCCACCTCCAAATCGGTTGTGCTGACGAACACAACAATCTGCAAAGCGCTGTCCACACCGTCGCCAAATCCGCATACGTCTATCAGCAAAGGATATGTTGAATCTGCTCTCGTCTGTGAATAGGACAGCATTCCACTGCAGTCTAGTCCATCTGACATGTTGCTCTGCCCATTGCAGGCGCTGCTGACGATGTCTGTGATTCAAGTTTGGCCCAACATAAGGTCGTCTTGCAGTAAGGCCCGTATCTCTGAGTCGTCGTATGACTGTCATTCGAGAGACTTGCCCACGTCTACCCACTATTGCTCTTGCTGTTTGACTTGCCGGGAGAGAACGATTCCTTAGGTGACTCAGCACCCATAGGTGTTAAGTGTGTGTAAAGAACAATAAACAAGACTTAAATACGTCTTAAGTTTATGTGTGAGTGTCTACCATATCACGCGGGATCGTAGATCAGTGTGGCAATCGGGAAAGTTATGGGAGAATAAGAGAGGATTGGTAACGTGATTTTTTTTTTTTGTAAAGCATGGGAATAACACAAGTTCGTGTACTTGTACAAAAAGGAAGGAAAAAACTTAATGGAGTTTTAATGTGCCACGGAGAAACTATAGTTTGTGAGGATGTGAAAAATATGGAAGAACAAAAAGGAAAAAAAAAGGTCATTAGTTCAACGCTTTTGCAAGCTTTCCTTGCGAAACCTGGCGTTAAACGTTTCACCTAGGAAGATGGAGAACCAGGGAACATGACGGGCAGACGTGATTATGACGCCTCTGTCGTATCCGAACTGTTTAGTTTCAGGTGTGCATTCAGCCGTTTACAACTTGAAGGTAGCTGTCTACTGGTGCCGCTGCTAATACTTTGGTGCTCTAGCTGGTATTTACCTAGTATCCCCCTTCAGTCATAACTGACTAAGGGAATGTGCCCCTGAGATGATAGTCTTAAATAATTAAAGCATTAAATTGTTAGACCTCCCCCCTTCTGTGAAGCTCTAAACCAGGGGCCCTCAACCTTCTATCCAGGATTAATCCTTGAAAGAAATTAAGGTCTCAGGGAACCCCTGATAAAAATTATTATATCTACAGCTCATGGTACCTTAGCGTAGTCAGCAAGTTCTAAATTTAATAATGCAATAAAAATTCACAGTGCTGTTTTGGGTAAAGAATTTTTTTTTCTGTGGATCTGTTTATTTTGGCTAACCTATTAACCTACTCTTTTTGTGTCGCTCTTCCCTCCCCACAAAGTATATCAACTCTAATGCAGTTTTTTTTTTTTTTTTTTTTTTTAAATTTCCTTGTTTTTAAATATTTCCTACTTGATTTTAAAACCTTATGCACGTAGACCTTAAAGTTTTATCACAAATTTTACTATACAAGATGCTAATGAAATATGGCATTTGCAAGAGTGAACATGGTCCTATTGCGCAGTGTCATACGGGACTGCTCGGTCACTGCCCATACTGCGAGCGCTAGCATCGCCCGGCGCGCAGAGTTTTAAATAAAAAAATTACGTTTATCAATTTTGTTTCAATCCCGATCTCTAGCGGAACCCCTAGCGACCTCTCGCGGAACCCAAGGGTCTGTGGAGCCCCGGTTGAGAAACCTTGCTCTAAACTATTGAACTCTCTTCTCCGAAGCTCCAAACTATAGCTAAAGAATTTTTAACTGTAAGATATTGTGCAGGGTGATATACTGTATTAAACAATATGATGTCGATTTATGATCTCAGGTTAACTTTTGCCAAAAGTGGAGATGAAATAAAGCGGTACTAAAGCGATATACTGCTGCTGTTGATCATACTTCGGTGCTGTTGTTGGTGTGTAACCTATGTTAACTGGCACTAATATACCAGTAACAGTGATGTAACTACTGTAATACATTGCAGCGACCATAACAGTGCAACTGCTGTTCTTAGTAATGATATTATTACCACTGAAGCTGCTTCTAGCTGTAACGGCATCAGTAGTTATACTACAATGATAATTATCGTTGATGTTTCTATTACTACTTCTACTATTACTGCTACTGTTACTACTACTATTACTACTACTGTTTCTTCCACTATTAGTACTGCTATTACTGTTAATACTTCGGTTACTACTACTACTGTTACTACTACTGTAGGGAGCCGCGCTAGCGTAGTGGTTACAACACCGCTCTGGCGACCGGGTGATTCAGGATCAAACCCGGGCGACGGCATTTGAGGATTTTTCGTCGACCGGGAATTGGACTGGATTAACTCGAGACCTGGCGAGGACATTTGAAGGAGTGTCGTCGACCAGGGATTGGCGGCTCCTGAGCCGACCCAGCTGCAATGGGTACCTCCGAAATCGGAGAGTATTTGCCTGAATGGCGAGGGACACCTGTCTCTGTACAAGTAAAAAGGGATACTCACTACTGTTACACTAATCAATGTCACTGTTACTACATTAATAACTGCTGAGATGTTACTTACGCCTCGACTATTAGCTACTGTACTACTACTATTACTACTACTGTTACTACTATTACTGTTACTACTACTATTACTACTACTGTTACGACTATTACTGCTACTGCTGTTACTACTACTACTACTGTTACTACTACTGTTACTACTATTACTGTTACTACTACTATTGCTACTACCGTTACTACTGCTATTACTACTACTGTTACTACTACTACTACTGTTACTACTACTATTACTACTACTATTACTACTACTACTGTTACTACTACTATTACTACTACTGTTACTACTATTACTGTTACTACTACTATTACTACTACTGTTACTACTACGATTACTGCTACTATTACTACTACTATTACTACTACTGTTACTACTATTACTGTTACTACTACTGTTACTATTACTACTGTTAATACTACTATTACTACTACTGTTACTACTACTATTACTACTACTGTTACTACTATTACTGTTACTACTACTTTTACTACTATTACTGTTCCTACTACTGTTACTACTACTACTGCTGTTACTACTACTACTATTACTACTACTGTTACTACTACTGTTACTATTACTACTACTGTTACTACTACTGTTACTATTACTGTTACTGTTACTACTACTATTACTACTACTACTATGACTACTACTGTTACTACTACTACTGTTACTACTACTACTACTATTAGTACTACTGCTACTACTACCACTATTAATACTGCTGTTACTATTACTTCTACTGTTACTACTACTACTATTAGTACTGCTATTACTACTGCTTTTACTATTACTACTACTGTTCCTACTACTGTTACTATTACTGTTACTACAACTATTAGTACTGCTATTACTATTACTACTACTATTACTATAACTACTACTGTTACTACTACTATTACTACTACTGTTATTACTTTTACTACTACTATTACTACTACTATTACTACTACTATTACTGCTACCATTACTACTACTGTTAACGTACTAAACTGTTAACTTACTACTACTGTTAACTTGTTACTACTGTTGATACTATAAGCACTGGAGCTATTAACTACTCCTATTGCAGCATCTGCTCTTACGGTTACAGGTATTACAACTACTGTTACAAGAAGTAATCGCGTAGGAAACCCGAAGTAGAATTTGGCGGTTCCCGTCTGTTTATTTTCTTCTCAACCATAGACATCGCTGTTCCCACAGCTTTAACTATCTCTAGTGTGTTTTGCCACGCTGCCACCAAGTTATTTAAAGCTTCTAGTTGCGATCATTTACTTTAGTTCCACAGATGGGCTATAATAACATGTTAACCTTAGATCTGCAGGTTTACTAGACGGTGAAGGCAGTCCCCTAACCAATACTGCCGTAGTGGAGTGAATAGGTAGAAACTTTATTATACTAGGTTCTGCTTTATGAAGTGGTGTGACCAGTTCCCTAGCTCGCTGCCTTTAACTTCTCTAACTCAAGAGCAGAGTCATGTATCCATTTATAGCTGGGTTGAGTGGGGCGTCACGATACCATTACTTTTGTTCTACATATTAGCTATAGTACCTGTAAGTTCTACAACTTTATTGTGGTAGCCTATTACTTTATTTAGTTCTTTAAATTTGCTATGGTAACTTATTACTCCATTTAGTTCTACAACTTGCTAAGAAAAACTTGTTACTTTATTTAGCGCTGCAACTTCACATTAGTAACTTATTACTTTATTTAGCTCTGCAACTTTAAAATAGTAGTGCATTACTTTAATTAGCTCTATAGTAGTAACTTATTACTTTATTTAGTTCTACAACTATACTATAGTTACCTATTGCTTTATTTAGCTCTACAACTTAACAAAAGTAATAAAATACTTTATTTAGCTCTACAACTTTACTATAGTAATGTATTGCTTTACTTAGCTCTATATAGTAACTTATTACTTTATTTAGTTCTAAACTATATCATAGTAACCTATTACCTTATTTAGCTCTATAACTTAACTATAGTAATGTATTACTCTACTTAGCTCTATATTAGTAGCTTATTACTTTATTTAGTTTTACAACTATACTGTAGTAATCTTTTACTTTACTTACATTAGCCTTTCTTTTCACTAAGTCAAGAAAACTCTTCAACCTTTGTTTGCCATCTTCTAACAAGAATCCCTTATTACTAGTTGCCTACGTGAAACGCCTTACAACGAATAATGAAAAAAAACGTCCTCATCCTTTCCGGAAAATACGGAAAAAAAAACAATCATTGCACGGGCAAAGCAAAATTGAACACGAATTAGAGTAACACACTGATCTTTCAATTTTTTGGTGCTCATTGAATATAAGGTACCCATAGCTGACTGCTTGCGTCAGGGTCAGCGAACCAGAGCTGACCAAGACCCTACTCCACCTCCAAGTGGTGGTCCTGGAAACAGGCTGCATCACTGCAGTTTGGCTGACAGAGTAGGGATCGAAGTGGGAAGGCAAACCTGGTCCAAAAACATGCCGTGCCGAATTCGGATGTGTCGGGCCGAAAGGCGCAGAACGGCGACACAACGCAACCAACGTCCTTTTCAGGACGAACGCAGAAGAAGAAGAAATAGAATATAAGTCATGATAATTTTGACTTACAAAGATTAAATAACATTGAAATGGAAAGAGTACATGAGAATCAGTGCTGCCATCAGGACATGCAGCCAAAAAAGAGCACAAAATAATTTTTCCAGTTACGTTTTGACGGATTGCTGCTTGTAATTAAACTAAAAACTAAACGAGTAATTTATTCATATAAACAAATATGTGAAACTAATTTAGTGGGCTGAGAATTTGTCACTGAGTGTCTTCATCACCACTGAGACACCCCACTCAGAAACGAAAATCCTCATAACAAATATAGCACAGCGGGTGTCTACAGACAAGATTAATTATATATTCTGAATGGAATTTTTCTCGTGGCCTTGCAGCGACCTGTCGTGTTATTTTACCTGTTTAGTGACAATCAAGTACTTGTTTTGTTTTTTTCCCCCCTCCCAACGTAAATTTTCACTCAGTTGTGTTGTCACTGACTTCTTCTACTGCTTATTGCTTCACTGTCTGTTACACCCATTATCTGTTGCTCTATGTGTTAGACCCATTATCTGTTGCTCTATGTGTTAGACTCATTATCTGTTGTTCTATGTGTTAGACTCATTATCTGTTGCTCTATGTGTTAGACTTATTATCTGTTGCCCTGTGTGTTAGACTCATTATCTGTTGCTCTATGTGTTAGACCCGTTATCTGTTGCTCTATGTGCTAGACTTATTATCTGTTGCTCTATGTGTTAGACTCATTATCTGTTGCCCTGTGTGTTAGACTCAGTACCTGTTGCTTTATGTGTTAGATTCATTATCTGTTGCCCTGTGTGTTATACTCATTACCTGTTGCCTTGTGTGTTACTCTCAATATATGTTGTTCTGTGTGTAAGACTAATTATCTGTTGTCTTGTGTGTTAGACTCATTATATGTTGCTTTGTGTGTTAGATTCGTTATATGTTGCCTTGTGTGTTGGATTCATTATCCGTTGCCTTGTGTGTTAGGCTCATTATCTGTTGCACTGTGCGTTAGACTCATTATATGTTGCATTATGTGTTAGACTCATTATGTTACACTGGGTGTTGGACTCATTATCTGTTGCCTGTGTGTTGTACTCATTACCTCTTGCCCTGTGTGTTGTGCCCATTACCTGTTGCCTTGTGTGTTAACCTCATTATTTTTTTCCCTGTGTGTTACACTCACTATCTGCTGTCTCATGTCTTACCCTAATTATATGGTGTCCGATGTGTTACCACTAATCCGACACACTCTACCTAGTGAACTGTTTTCACGGATCCGACTAATTAGTCTCATTAACTCAAACATGACCCACTTACCGGGTTACCGAACTACCAATAGCGGCTTGCCTACTTTGCAAAAATATTTTATTTTTTTTTAAACAGGCAAAATAAATCTGAATATCTTCTTTTTCTTCTTCTTCGTTCATCCTAAGACATCAGCTTGAATATGCTCAAAGAAAGCGGTGGTCAGTCTGAGGTTGTTGACATCTCCGTAGAGCTTTCCTGGGAATGGCACTGAATAGATACGTGAGACATTCGCATCTCAATGCGTAAAATGAAACGCTGACAAATATCTGCAATTTTATATTTAATGAACAATTATTGTACAGACCATAACAATCATTCTTCAGCTCCCCAAGGAGCATAGACCTTCAACAAACTTATTCTACGTTTTCCTGTCCCGTGTCAGTCCTTGTTTTTTGTGTGTGGCTTAACATTTCTAATGGTTGGGGTCGCCAGCCAACATACATCTTATACGTACCAACATATGTCACTAAAACATGACTATCCCTCTTTAGTCGCTTTTTATGACATGTGTAGTAGGGTATAGCGTTACTGTTCTTTGCTCTCCTTTCGGGCCTCGAGTAACACACGGGTGATTGTACATGTTCTTTCTGTCATCTTTTCGTTTGTGACTGTGTATCTGTCCAGTCTTGACTGTGTGTGTATACAGGGTGTTTCAAAATTATGTACACACACTTGGAATGCATAATACTCACACGTAAGGTAGGTAAAGGTAAAGGGTCCCGCTACACACCCATTGAGGCATATTGGGAATATGGTGTTAGGCCCATATTTTCTTGACCATCGGCACACTAGGGGTGATGTGGTCAGCATCACCCCAGCCGCCTTAACCTTCCCAGAGTTGCTCTGGTACCAAATTTATGAGGCTGGGTCGACCCCGGAGCCGTTTGTGGTCTAAAAAATACCGCCTCAACTGGGGATCGAACCATGGACCACCAAGCAGGAAGCCAGTGATTCACACGTAACTTAACATAAAATTGAGCTATTTTGCAAGAATAGAGCTGTATAATGTTAGATACAAATGAATAATGCCATTATATTAGTACTTGTGAAGTCTTTTTTTTTTTAAATAGAAGGTTGTGTTCATCTCAAACCGCGTACAGTGAGGGACCTGAGACATCAAATTAAAACTGCATATTTCACTATTAACTTAGTAACAATACAGAATGGCAGTTAGTTGTTCATCGCTGTGAACAATGCATTGTTGCAGGTCGTCGACACGTTGAACATTTGTGGATTTAAATGTGAAAATAATAATTCTATTTCATATGATAATTGAGTTATCAGCATTCTTCTTCTTCTTCGTCCTGAAAAGGACGTTGGTTGCGTTGTGTCTGTTTACACCGGAGCTGCGATATCTGCACCTTTCGGCCAACACATCCGACTTCAGCACGGCATTTGTTGGGACCGGGTTTTCCTTCCCTCTTCGATCCCAACTCTCTCAGCCAGACTGCAATGATGCAGCCTGTTTCCAGGACCACCACGTGGAGGTGGAGTAGGGTCTTGGTCAGCTCTGGTTCGCTTACCCTGACGCAAGCAGTCAAACTATGGGTCACTGACTGCATTCTCTATTGCTGCATCTTTGGGTCCCTATCAGCATTCAAAGTGTGTAGACATAATTGTCAAACGCCCTATGTATATGTACTGCAGAGTCACTAACAGTTCATGCAGATCTATCTGTATTTTAAACCTCATCACGAAAGATCACCCATCAGTCCAACCTCTTATTTACCTACCTATGTTCTCATCATAAAAAGCCTCTATGCTAACTTTACATGCAGTGCTGGGCAGAGCAGCCTAACTTTTGAAGTGAAGACAGGAGTACGACAGAGATGCCCCTTATCAACAATGAATATTGCAATTTTATTTTTGACGCTCATGGTTCGAGTGATGTAGACAACAGACAGTCCCAGAGGAATTAGGGCAAGCAGTCAAACTATGGGTCACTGACTGCATTCTCTATTGCTGCATCTTTGGGTCCCTATCAGCATTCAAAGTGTGTAGACATAATTGTCAAACGCCCTATGTGTACTAATTCACTCACTAACCAGTTCATGCATCGATCTATCTAACTACTCATCCATTCACCCATCAGTCCAACCTCTTATTTACCTACCTATGTTCTCATCATAAAAAGCCTCTATGCTAACTTTACATGCAGTGCTGGGCAGAGCAGCCTAACTTTTGAAGTGAAGACAGGAGTACGACAGAGATGCCCCTTATCAACAATTTTATTTTTGACGGTCATAGACTGAGTGATGTGCCAGACAACAGAGGGCAGTCCAAGAGGAATTAGATGGGCAACGTTTTCAACACTGGAAGAGCTGGAATATGCATCTGACATTGCTCTACTCGCCTCGTACATTCACATCAACACGTCCAAGAAAAAAAAAAACAGATAGACTGAATAAGTATAGCCAGTAGGTGGATCTGAACATCAGTCTAAAGAAGACACTCAATGTGGGCAATCCTGAGCCCATAACAATAAGGAACCAGAAGGTAGAACAGATAGACATATTTACAAACATAGGATGCATAGTAACCCCAGACGCCGGAACAAGCAAAGACATCAACAATAGACTTACTAAAGCGAGAACAGCCTTTGCTGTCTAAACAACATCTGGAATTCCTCTCAGTACAGAATAAACACCAAATTAAGATTATGTGAGAGCTGTGTACTTTTTGTGTTTCTCTATGGTGTGGTATGCTGGAGAGTAGCAGAGATGGAAATGTCGAAATTGTCCTCTTTCTACACCATCTGCCTAAGGAAAATTATCTGAATTTTTTGGCCCAATACCATCACCAAGTCAGAACTGCTTACTCGGAGTAACCATGAGGAGATGCACACCTTCATTACTGGCAGACGCTGGAGTTGAGTTGGCCACGTCCTCAGAAGAGACCCCGATGCCATCACAAGAACAGCTGAAGGAAAGCGAAAGTGAAGCCGACAACTTGGGGGAGAATTGTGGAGGCCGAGATGCAAAGAATGAACCAGAGCTGGGGCACTGCACGAAGAATGGCCGCTGACCGAGCAAAGTGGAAGCAGTTTGTTGCTGCCCTACAAGACGCCACTAGGCGCGATGGCCACCGACTGATTTGATAGTTAACGGCTAAGGATCAAAGAAGAAGAAGTATCTCAGTCCAAGAAAAACTTAAAGTTCAAGAAAACTTGAGCTTACTCTGCTGCTCATCTTTGGAAAAATCTTCCGCACGACCTAAAAAGCATGCTGTTCCGATTCAAGCAATCGCAGACTTTTCGAATAGATCACGAGTGCAGATTACATGCCATCCTAGTTTAATTAGGATCCCAAATCATTTTATAATATCGCGTATAGATTTTAATGATGATTTTTACCCTTTTCAATATATTTCACTTCTTAAATGTGAGTATACAGTTACTGTACTGTTCAATCAATCAATACCCTTTAGCTCCCCGAGGAGCATATGCCTTCAACAAACACATGCCAAGTCTTCCTGTCCTGTGCAGTGGCGTATCCTGGTAATGCGAGCTAGGCGTGCTGCTACTTAAAGTGAATATGTACGCCTACTATTTAACTTCTTCCCCTCTTAATTTAAAAACCAACTATATTCAATTACGCAACGATAGTTATTAGGGGTATATGTCAATTATCTCCGAAATACTAATTAACTTACAACTTGAAACTCACTGTCACTGTAATAAACTGCACTATAAAACGCGTCTGGGAAACTGAAACGAGATATACTCGTAGATTCTATGCGGGAAAATCCGTTATCCTGATGCGTGCGGTCCGAAAGCAGAACTTTAGAAGAGAAATATTTTATAGAATAATAAATTTAATTTTTATTTTCCTTCGGGCATAGGTGTGCGCAGCACGCACAGCACACATAGAGAATACGCAACTGGTCCTGTGCCATTCGCTCAAGTTCTTTCCATGTTTTCCTCATCATTTTCACCTCTGTTTCCAGTTCTCTTCTCCATGTGTTTTTTGGTCTACCTCTGCCTCTCTTTCCCTGTGGATTCCAGAACAAGGACTGTCTTGTAATGCTATCAACAGGTTTCCTCAATGTGTGTCCTATCCATCGCCAGCGTCTTCTTCTCAACTCTTGTTCCACTGGCACTTGTCTGGTTCTTGTCATCAATTCCACATTTGTGACTTTGTCATACCATTTCAGTCCTTCTATTCTACGCAAGCACCCGTTTATAAAAGTCTGTAGCTTTTTGGTTGTTGTTTTTGTTGTTCTCCATGTCTCAGAGCCTTATTATTGTATTGTTATAATGTTGTATTTTTTACATTAATATATAAAATTCATGAGAGAATAAATGGTATAGGAGATGAGAGAAAGGAGGGGCAAGATGTCAAGGCGGGCCAACGGGCTCAATTCTAGGCCCTTCAAAAATAAATTTCGTTCGTTTGTTTGTTCCTTCGTCCTTATTTACCCATCTACGTAAATCTAGACCAACCTCTGAACATCAGTATCAAAATCACATTATCTCATCAAAACAAGTTACGCATAGACTTTCATCTCTACCTACATGCTTCACTACGTACCAACATACATCACTAAAACCTACCTAGAAAATCCCAAGCGATCTATTTATATATGTAACTACCTACCTATCTAAACAATCAGGGTCATTTCTAGGGTTGCTGGCACCCCGGGAAAAGCTAACTTTTGGCGCTGTAAGCAAAGATAACCTTTGGCGCCCCTATAATATTTTCAATTATGAATTAACAGCACGAAATTAAAATGCATTGCTAATGCTAAAAGCGCTTGGCGTCACGGGCAAATGCTCGAATTTCATTTACCTAAATCCATCCCGGCATAAGACAAAATAAAAATACTTGATGAGAGGTTACAACAAGTGGGTCTGAAAATACACAGGGAAAAGACAAAGATAATGAGAATAAATGCAAGAAATGATAACAAGGTTGAACTTGAAGAAACACCACTAAAGGATGTAGAATCGTACACATATCTTGGCAGTAATGTAGACATTTTTGTTTGACATGCTGAGGTTTTCAGCCTCCTTCACAACATGTACGACATATCTGCATAGTTCTATTTTTCCTTGTCTCTTCAGTGACCCCTGGCAACAACACCTATCTGCAAAAATCTATATCTACCTAAAAGCTTGCTTATCGACCCAGCACACCTCACTGCCTATCACCTATGTATATATATGGACAGTTTTACGTTGCGTATTCTATAATCACTTCGCCAAATAATCTGTTTTTATTGGCACCATCAAGCAAGACATCAAATATTGTGTACAGGGAATTTTAACTTACCTTTAAAAGTGAAATCGTTTTTAACACATATAAAGGTTAACTACCATTTTGACATTATGTTTCAGTTACCATACTTTTCCCGTTTTGTCACATAGTTTAAACCAATACCAGAATTACGAGTATATTTAAAGGGAATTTCAGCTTCGGTTATTTTTTTTCCTTTTGGCTAATTTTATGTTTAAAAAAAAAGAACATAGTTACTTTATAGATGTCCGTTTAAAAAAACGGCTACGGCCTCTAGTATATATACATACTTAAAACTAAGCATGTCTGGCGTTTCCGTCTGTCCACATGAATTTTTCGAACACCTCTAAACGACATAGATATCTTAAATTTGGCATGCTGATAGATCTTACATATGTGCCCCAGAAAAGTTTGGGAAAAAAAAATTCAATGTGGCTGCTTCGAATTGAGACAGAATCGTTGAGGGTAAGGGGACGTAAATAATCCGGTTTAAAGGGAAATAACCAGATTGTTATAAAGCGAACGCAGTATATATAATTATCAATCAAAATTATCCCTCTCTGCCTAACTACCCTACTTAAATTATTCACCCATACACATTAATACCAACATGCCCAACTATTTTCCTACCTATGTACCTCATCGTCTACCTACGTGTTTACATATCACTAACAACCCTGACTACCTTCTTACCGAACACCTCCTCATCTTGCTACGGTCCTTACAACACATTTCTTTCCATCCGCCTGTTTTACCTTGTTGTTCCCAGGTGTTTATGATGAGACAAAGAAATATTAGGGCTACTACTTTATTAAGCATATCGTATGAGGGTACTTTTTTACTCTAACACTACTTCTTTTAGAAATGTCAACAGGACAATATATTTATTCACTTACTATTCCCCGTAGCCCCTTGACAGGCTTCTCGAACTCCAGATTGGGAACCTCTGTGATAGAAGGACCAGCAGTAGTTGATGTTCCAAGTTCCGTGGGGAACAAGCGGGAACATTTTGATAACAGTGATGATATCTTGCCTGGCTGTCTAATGTTTCCCGTTGTCACTCATCTTGTGTACCGCTCATCTCAATATCGCACAGAGGACAACCTTCAATTAACCCAACCCTGGTTCTCGGGTTCGAGTCGTAAATAACATTTAGAACAGTTAACTATCGCAATAAACTTCCTGCTGGGATTTAGCTGGAAGAAAACTTAATTTGCTCATTTCTTGTCACGAAATGCTATCGTCGCTGAAATAATCTCACCTGATTAATCTAAACAAAACAAATCCCAGTGGTGATAACATTCTGAAGGTGGGAAACTCGAGATTTTAGAATACCAGAAGAGAGGATACCAGTTTATATTTTAAGCCGTAGTAAAGGGGATGCTGATTCAAGTATATAGAGACAGAAAATTAAGTGGTTTATCCATCATGAGAATGAAGCCCGATAAATTACCACTACGCACCTACAGCAGTAGAAGATCTGGTTTCTAAGCAGAGGGAAGACCCAGAGGCAGATGGATAAATAACATCAGAGACATCCTACAACAACATCAGAGACATCATACAACAACATCAGAGACATCCTACAACAACATCAGAGACATCCTACAACAACATCAGAGACATCCTACAACAACATCAGAGACATCCTACAACAACATCAGAGACATCCTACAACAACATCAGAGACATCCTACAACAACATGAGCTTACAGCAACCAATGCGACACACTTGACTCACTGCGCTTCTTGGTAATAGTAGAAGAAAAAAGTCAGATTCATCTAAGCAAAACAATTTGATTCGTTATATCATTCTGTAGTTGGGAAACACGAGATTTTAACATACGAGATTCAAAGTTACCAGTTTACATTCTAAGCCGCAGTAAAAGCGAGCTAGCTATTCTGAATTTCTTTTAGCACCTTAAAAAATAGAACTCTAAGGGTGGCGGCTCCATCTTCGTGTAAGGAAAGTTGTCAGGTGCCCGCCTTTAGTAAGTACTTGTATGTATGAGATGTTTGTACAGGTTTCATTTTGGACATGTTTTTTTCTTAATAGGTAAAGATATGTCAGTTTATTAAGTTGGACTGCTTGCGTGTTACAGAGAAAACACAATGTATGTCGATTAGATTAGATTACAGATGATAAGGTAAGATAAGATAAGATACGATAAGACAGTTTAGGATATGATAGGATAGGACAAGACAAGACAAGACGAGACGAGGCGGGACGGGCAGGGCAGCTAGCTAGCTAGCTAGCTAGCTAGCTAGATAGATAGATAGATAGATAGATAGATAGATAGATAGATAGATAGATAGATAGATAGATAGATAGATAGATAGATAGATAGATAGATAGATAGATAGATAGATAGATAGATAGATAGATAGATAGATAGATAGATAGATAGATAGATAGATAGATAGATAGATTCTTCTTCTTCCTCGTTCGCCTTCAATTTCCACATTTATGACTCTAATAAACACCGTAGTCAAATCAAGGTTCCCGACATCTCCAAACAGTTTTTCGTTGACAGAAGCGGGTTGTTGCCATATGCTACTCCGTTGATTACTGCAGGTTGGGCAGTACTGCAGCAGGTGTTCGACTGTCATTGGGCTGGTACCGCAGGCGCAGAGATCTGTTGCACCAATTTTGTATTTATGGTATAGATGGTATCTCAATCTGTTGTGTCCAGTGCGTAGCCGAAAAATGATGACCTGTTCTTTCCTGAATAGTTGATGATATTCATCATTTTTCAAATGGCCGGGTGCTCTCTTTCTCATTTGGACTCGAATGTAGCCTTTATAGTAGTCTTTGCCATTGCGTAAGTTGTCTCTACATCATTTTGTTGTAAGGCACCTCCTTCCTTAGCAAGTTTGTCTGCCTCTTCCTCCTCAGACAGACAGACAGACAGACAGACAGACAGACAGACAGACAGACAGACAGACAGACAGACAGACAGACAGACAGACAGACAGACAGACAGACAGACAGACAGACAGACAGACAGACAGACAGACCGACCGACCGACCGACCGACCGACCGACCGACCGACCGACCGACCGACCGACCGACCGACCGACCGACCGACCGACAGACAGACAGACAGACAGACAGACAGACAGACAGACAGACAGACAGACAGACAGACAGACAGACAGACAGACAGACAGATAGATAGATAGATAGATAGATAGATAGATAGATAGATAGATAGATAGATAGATAGATAGATAGATAGATAGATAGATAACATAGACATACAGATAGATAACTAGAAAACATAGGCAGACAGATAACCGATATACTACAGACAAATGCATAAGCAAAGACCAGATTAACAAGTAGGCAGATAGATACAGGGTGATTGAGAAATCCGTTCCTATTTTTAACTCCATTCCAACAAATTTATTTGAAATAACCGCCATTTACATAGCTTTTTATGTAATCATCTTCTTCGTCTTCTTCTTCTTCTTCTGTTTCTTCGTTTAGTTTGTAGCCATGCTTAATCTGCAGGCCTGTCGCCAGACGAAGTCAATAGTCTTTTCCAGAACTGCCCAACCAATGATTACCTACGCCTGACGTGACCAGAGGGTGCTGAACTCAGGCAGAAGCTATGGTGTTTCCGCGCTAACCTGGAAAGACTGTAGACTTCGTCCTGGCGTTAGGCCTGCAGATTTAGCACGACTACAAAATGAACACACAAGAAGATTACATAAAATTCAAGGACACATTAATATTATAAACAGCTCAACGTGACGTCCGGAATGTTTTACACGTGATCTCATAGCAGACAGCAATTTTTACTCTCTCTTATAGCGTCAGTTAATTGGTCATTTTAGATTTTGGTTTTGGGAATAAAGAATAGAAATGAAATATCAAATGGCAGTTACTGATTCTTGATTTGAAATGAATATGTAAGTGGTCACTGGAAAATTCTCAACAAAAATTTATAGCTGAGGCAGAAGCATTAAAAACTGCAACAATTACCATCATGGAAAACAAAGATTTGCTAGAGACAAGATAGTGCTCCTCGCAGACTCCCTTTCTGTCATCGCTGCAGGAGGTCGGGTGGTTAAGTATTAGGCGTCCGCCTCGAATTATAAAGATACAGGGTTCGATTCTCAGTAAAGGGAAAATAATTTATGGAAATTTTTTTTTTTTCAGAACCAGTGGTCGTAATGATGTTATACTCCACCTTGTTCTGCTGGGTAGTGAGATCGGATGCCTAGCCTTCTCGGATAAGGACGAAAATATAGAAGGTCTCGTGAGCAAGTTGCGCACGTTCAAAATCCCTATGCAGTTGGAAATCGTAAAGAGTAGGCCATTAATGCCGCTGCCTTGACAACTTAAAAAAATTAGACACCCAACCAGCACAAAAGTATTTATAGAATATTTGATTCATATATACAAACATTGGGATTCTCGCTGGTGGTACGGAGTTCTTGCACTGTGCTGAGATCCTCCTTGTATGATCTAAGGGGGAGATCGGAGCACTGCTGGAGTTGTCCGTGTGCAATGAAAATAGTCGTTAAAACTAAACCATATCATCAGTGCATTCAGAAACAATAAAAACAGCCTGGTAGAGGTCACTAATGGACACCCAGTGGCACATCTAGATTTTGGAGGCCCGGAAGCTTGAACTCTTGGAGGGTTCCTTTACACACACACACATAAATATATATATATATATATATTTTTTTTTAAAGGAACAACTACTGAATTGTCTTCTACCTACACTACTGACTTGTCTTCTACCTACACTACTGACTTGTCTTCTACCTACACTACAGACTTGTCTTCTACCTACACTACTGACTTATCTTCTACCTACACTGACTTGTCTTCTACCTACACTACTGACTTGTCTTCTACCTACACTACTGACTTGTCTTCTACCTACACTACTGACTTGTCTACCTACACTACTGACTTGTCTTATACCTACACTACTGACTTGTCTTCTACCTACACTGACTTGTCTTCTACCTACACTACTGACTTATCTTCTACCTACACTACTGACTTATCTTCTACCTACACTACTGACTTATCTTCTACCTACACTACTGACTTGTCTTCTACCTACACTACTGACTTGTCTTCTACCTACACTACTGACTTGTCTTCTACCTACACTACTGACTTGTCTTCTACCTACACTACTGACTTGTCTTCTACCTACACTACTGACTTGTCTTCTACCTACACTACTGCCTTATCTTCTACCTACACTACTGACTTGTCTTCTACCTACACTACTGACTTGTCTTCTACCTACACTACTGACTTGTCTTCTACCTACACTACTGACTTGTCTTCTACCTACACTACAGACTTATCTTCTACCTACACTACTGACTTATCTTCTACCTACACTACTGACTTATCTTCTACCTACACTGACTTGCATTGAGTGCATGAGTATGGGGGAATCACACAAAAAGAGTAGGCTAATAGTTGGTCAAAATAAACAAATCTACAGCAAAAAAATTATTTTGAACTCAAAAGAGCACTGACAATTGCTCCTGGATGATTATATTTACAACTTACTAATCACGATAAGGTACCATGAGCTGTAGATGCAATACATTTTTATGGCAAGAGTTCCCCGAGACCTAAAAATTATTTCAAGGGTTCCTCTAGGATAACAAGAGAAACGCTGGTCTATGGTGAGTGAGACAACAAAAGAGAACACAGAGTGTATCGTGTGAAGATCGTGAATATAATGTTAAGACTAAACGTGAAGTGACGTTTCACGTGAAGTGATGAATCTGGTTCAGAGAAATTAAAGGTGCCATGCAAATATTCGAATGTTTTTTTACGTTGAAATCTGTGGTATATATTATACCGAAATGTACTGTCTGGTATATATTACACTAAAATGTGTTGTGTGGTATATATAATAATGAAATGTGTTGTGTGGTATATATTATACTGAAATGTGTTGTACTTACTTACTTACTTAGTCGTTCCCCTTCTACCGTGAGGTGTAGAGGTTTAGAAGAGAGAGCGCCAGACTATCCTATCGGCTGTCTTCCTCCTGGCCTGGTTCCATTCTAGCCCTCGGTCCTTCAAAGATTGTCTAATGTTGTCCTCCCAGCGGACTCTGGGTCGTCCTGGGGGTCTGGATCCCTGGCTCTTTGTTTCCCATGCTTGTCGTGGTAGCCGATCTTCTCCCATTCTGCAGACATGGCCAAACCATCTTAGTTGGGACTGTTCTACTTGGGTCTGCAGGGGGTGAGATTTTAGGCCTTGACGTATCGTCTGGTTGCGGACCATGTCTCTTCATGTTACTTCAACCACCTTCCTCAGATACCTCATTTCTGAGGTTTGGATCTAGCTTTTGTGGGTTGTAGTCATTGCCCATGACTCGCATCCATATGTCAAGACTGGGACATAGGTGGTGCGGTATACAGCAATCTTCGTTTTCTTACCAACCTTTCTCTTGCTGAGGAATCCTCTATTTATGGCCTGACAAAGTCTCCCAGCTGCTGCTTTTCGAGTGGCCAACCCTTTTTCATGCCTACCTTTCGGTCTATAATAGCTCCGAGGTATTTAAAGTGGTCGACCTGCTCCAGGACCTGTTCTCCCAGCTTAATCTGATGTCTTCTTTCTTCTCGTGATATCACCATGGATTTTGTTTTAGAGCTGCTTATGACCATCCCTCTCTTCTCCAGCTCTTCCTTCCAGACTTGCAGGTTGGATTGGAGATGTGCCTCTGATGTGTTGTGTGTTATATATTATACTGAAATGTGTTGTGTGGTATATATTATACTGAAATGTGTTGTGTGGTATTGTCACATAATTGGGTTCGCTCTCTTTTCTTCTCCGGCAGTACTGGTATTTTCGAGTCATTGTTTACACTTCTTCCTGTAATAATTCATCATGTCTGATTACCTGACCATCCCTGCTGAGAGAGTAGGCAGGTGATGCAATATTGACTGACAATCATGTTGGTAAAATTCTCGTGTACCAAACATTGGGCGCGCCAGATTAACATGACGTACGCCACAGCAAGTTCATTTAGCGCTGATATGGCTATTGCGATTCCCTAATTTCTCTCGTGGAGAGAACACAACCCAGCTGGTCACACGATGAATGTTTGTTTGCAAAAGTACGGGGAGATAAATTATTCATCTGCGGACATATTACAGCCATGCACCTGAAAGAAGGAATGTTGTAATAGATTCCAGACAGAATCGTTACGCAAACATTATTTGTGACAATATAGGGAGTTGTAGTTGCAATCATTACCACGAATCGACGGATATGCCAATTCAATATTTGGAAATTGACCTTTTAAATGGCACGCAGAATTTTCCTATGAGGAAATTTTTTAAATAAACGCCATCATAACCACGCATGATTGAAACTATAGGCCGGCATTCGAGATGTAAATATAACAACATTTCTGATTGGAGCCTGGTCTAATAGTAAACAACAACGTGCGTGGTACGAAAGTTGTAATATAACCTGACACTTTCGATGGGGTAAAGCATTGGGAACTTCAACTCATCAAGAGACCAGCCAGACAGCCAGAGTAAAGAATAGGATCAAGATTCCATTTATCGGACCGGACCTTGTTTGAGCATCTTGAGGACTTATATTCCAGGAAAACTCTACCTTTGTTATCACGGAAAACCGGAATCCTATGAATCTGAACACGAGGTCAGAGTGGGAACTTGTTGTAAAGTAACACCCCAGAACGCGTGGAAGAGGCATCTTAAACAAGTTGCCTTAACTATTTCTCTGAGGCAGAAGCCAGTCTGTATTCTCAAAAGAGATTTTGAGGTAAATTGTACATTTATAATTCTATATTTTGCATTATTACAAGTGATATAATATGTATATATTGACATGTGAATATTAATATGTGAAAACTGCTAGTGGATATCCAAGTCATACGAGACTCGCAACCTCAGCATATAGAATGATGATTTCATGAACCCCCACTGCAACGGATGGTGACTGCTTTATGCAAGTTTCTTATAGAGAACCAGAAGCAGAGGTAGTCCCAAGTTTCATATGGAACAGGGAGTGAATGATGAGAGAAATGGCTTTACATACTTATTATATTGTTAACCTTTTCAACTAATGTAGCAGTAAATGTAAACCTATTCAATCTAAATGTAATGAAAGTTTTCTGCTCACTGGGATTAAGATTAATTCTCAGAGAGGGTAAAGTTCTGAGGTAGATGGGATGGTGGAATTAAAAGAGGGGGCACATGATTGTGTGTCAGGAAAACTCAATACTCAAGAGGGTATTTGTTCTTT